>JAQZBX010074929.1:0-14677 GCA_029593785.1 Cabassous unicinctus
GGCGTGCCCTCACAAGGAGGCCTCGGGACGCGAACCCGGGCCTCCCATATGGTAAACGGGGGCTCTATCCACTGAGCCACACCCGCTGCCCTAGGGCTAGTCTTTTAAATCCCTATTATTATCAGCTCCAGAGTGGATTCAAGAAGTCCAAACCTTAGTATTTCTGTCAGTAATCCCCTGAAGCAACAACCCCTGAGATGTGAAAGAACTAAACCTCCCTTCCCTAGACCTGGACCTAGAACAACTGGGTTTTGCTAGGCAGTCACTAAACTTAATCTGATCCACTGCAGTGGCTATTGGCTTTCTGCACTGAACTGAGAGGAGTAGTCATGTGAAGTGTGGAAATTCTTATCAGAAAAAAATGTATGTGGATATGGAGGTGGCAGAAAATGACCAGAGGGGTGGTGTTCCCTGGGGAGCATTCATTTACACGTGGGGTGGGGTCCCTTAACAGTGTACCGCATACCTCCTCCCTCTCTCTCATGTTATCTCTCTGATAAAGGTGGCGGGCTGGGGATAAGGGACCATGAAGCAAGAGAAGAAAAGAGTCCTGAAAATATAGACTACAAGACACACACTAATATACGTGTGTGTGTATACTCTATCGATACCCAAGCAAGATAGAAAGTACGTTCTCAAAGAGTAAAATGGAATTGAAAGAGAAAAGGGTAAATCAGAAGGAATGAATAATTGCATTATTTTTCCATGCGTTCACAATCAACAGGCTTTGAAGTCCAAGGAGAATGTAGGAGGAAAAGTACTATTCCAACCTGAGCCCAAATCTCAGGCACGTGAAAGTCACTTATAATAACGGATAGCCTCATGGGGCTATTGTGAGTTAAAATGACGAGATGAATCAGTGCGTTGTAAGCTATAAAATTCCTCTAAACTTCTAGGTGCTATATAAACTGTAAAAAACTAAACAAATATAAGAGATTATGATTATTTGAGGAGGAAAACATTATTCTGAAGTAGCCTGTAAATTGGGAAGTAGACAATAATAAAATTGTTTAACAAACAACCAAATTTACTCATCAAAATGCCCTTTCAAAATAGCCTAGATGGGGCTAGACATTTATTTCAAAGAGAAATTATTTGGGGGGGGCGGATGTGGCTCAAATGGTTGGGCATCCGTTTCCCATATGGAGGGACCTGGGTTCAATTCCTGGGACCTCCTGGTAAAATAAAAGAAAAATATAGAAGGTACACGGGTGGGCTGCCCAGGCTCGGTGAGCGGATGAGCCGCCCAGGCACCGCCTAACCATGCAGCAAGATGATGACGTAACAGGAGAGTGACACAAGGAAGAGCCAAGAGGAGACGCACTGAGAAACCAGGAACTGAGGTGGCACAGGTGGAAGGATGCCTCTCTCCCATATCGGAGGTTCCCAGGATCGAATCCAGTGAAGACAAGAGGAGAAGGATGAGAGAAGAGGGCAGGAAACAGACGCAAAGAATTGCCCAAGGAGTGGACACAAAAAAACAGCCAAAAATGGGGTTGGGGGGGTGGGGAGAGTTTAAAATGGATTAAAAAAAGTAAATAAATAAATAAATCTAAGAAAAAAGAGAGAGAGAAATTATTCAACATATCTGAGATTCTTCTTCTGGGATTAATTTCCTTCAGATCCCGTTTACAAGCACACACAATTATTTCACTACTTTATAGTCGCATTGTGTTTTGGGCCCTATATATTATCATTTAGCTGTATCATTAGATTTGAGTTCAAAATAGTTTTAACTGTTTTTAAAAGTCAAAAAATCCACCCCCTAAACCAATGATTCTTAATCTCTTTGTTTTGAGGTCCTGAAAAAACCCACAATACAACAGTTTGCATAGGAGTCTCTGGATTCCCAGGTAAAGAACTCCCAATCTTGCAAGAGTTAAAGGAAATTTAAAAATGTACTACAGATCTGAGGGCAATTCTTTTCTGAGCACAAGCAGCAGTCTTGTTGGAATAAATGTTTTGCTTCTCAAAGGAATTGCTTTGAAAGAGACCACCTTACTGTAGGAGTGATTGGATGGTATGAGTGTTCAGAAATGAATCCCTTATAGTCACATGAGGCTTGTGTTGTCATTTCTATAGCCGTAGTGGCTTTTGCTCTGTGTGTGTCAGTGTGTGCATGTCCATTGCTGATGGAACCTGAGGCAGCAGCATTTGCTTCCCTGATCCTCATAGGGGCGCCCTTCTCCCTTCCCAGGTGTCTACCCTCCACTCAATATAGCCAATTCAAACTAAAAGGGCTGGAAAAGGTGTTTGATGGGCTGAAAATTGTGTGCCACCTGGTAGCAGAAGACAAAGGCCATTATTGGCATTCATTCAGCTGCTTCAGGAAGAGTCTGGAAATGGGGGGATTTGGAGCTTATATTGCTATTTTCTCTCTAAGACAGTGAGGATTTCTTGTATGTATACTACACACACACACACACACACACACACACACATTTATATGAGCTATTTCATTTAATTCTTAACCTCCTCAGAAAGGGCATATTGTCCTCATTTTATAAATAAGAAAATTGAGACTCAGAAAAGCTAAAGGACTTATGATCAAAGTTAATCAGCTAATAATTAGCAGAGCTAGGATTTAATGGCAGATTTGATTTCATAGCCCAGGCTCTCAATCCACTGCCCACTGCTGTCTCTTCCCATTCCTTTTCTGGACTTTGTGAAATGCTCACACAAGCCTCTCCCTCTCTGTAGTGCCCTTGGAAATTAGACTCATTTCATCTACCTTGCAGAGGACAGTGTTTCGAAAGGTGCATCAGACACCTTTGATTGCGGCACTTAGGATTTGCTTCTTTACTAACTTCCTTGATGACCGTGGTAAACTCCTTACGATGCCTGGGCCTCAATTTCCTCATCTGTGAAATGAGGTGATAGAACTAGATGAAACTTTCCAGTGGAAAAATCCAGGAACTCTGAATTCTGTGCAATCATGCTGTTCCCTGCAGCTGGAATGCCCTTTCTACCCTGATGTTACATCTCACCTCATAGGTGCAGCCTTTTCTGACCAACTTACCCGGAAGTGTGCGGACTCCAACACCACTCACTGCTTGGTGCCTCTTTTACACTCACTTGGCTAGTCTTATTCATTCTTGTTCCATATCTTATCTGAATTAATTGGAATTTCTCATTTTATTTAGTTCATTTCTTTAACTGCTATATAGTATTCCAATTTATGAATAAACCACAACTTATGCTTTAATTCCCCCATGAAGACAGTTGGTTGTTTCCATTTTTCACAAACAGCGCTGAAACCAATATTCTTTTACTTGGTTCCTTGTGTACACAAGGAGGAAATTCTCTAGGTGGACATGTAGGAATAGAATTGCTGAGTCTTAGGGTTTGTGTATCATGTATTGTCAAATTGCTCCCCAAAGTGGTTATATCAGTATGTGTTCCCACTAGCAATGTGTAAGCTGAATTCCATTTCCCATATTCTCACCAATACTTACAAACTTAAAATTTCCCCAAGCTGATGGTGTCTAACATTTTGACTCTACATGTCTAATGAGTGACTTATGGCACTTACCACTTTTTTTTTTTATGTTGTATTTGTATATATGCTGCCTCCCATATGGGTTGTAAAATTCATGAGGGCAGAATCCTTGCTTAACTAATTTCTATATTCTTCTTACAAAATTTATTGAGCTTAGTAAATGCACAATAAAGAGTTGTAAACAAATAAATGGATGAATGGAATTCATTTTATATCCCAAGGAGATGGTGAGGTCCATGGGGGCAGGGAGGGAGGGGGCTTTTATCTCCATTATTCTGGGGGTGAGGATGTGGGTAGGGAATCCCAAAAGCTGGAGAGATGGTAGCACAGTGGTCCCAATTGCCCTATTGAAGATTTACAGTGGACTGTGACCAATCTTTTGGAGACCATCAGATATTTGTTGATTGTTGTGAGTAGCCAATTTCCTAATCTCTGTCCTGGGGCCATCTTTATTAAGAAGCAGGAGGATTGTTTCTGAATGGAACTCCCTCACCTGATCCCACCCCCTATTACTAAGGGCTGGATAGAATCCATGTGTCCTTTGGACTAGGGTACTGCATGATGATGGTAAACGCTTCCCCTTTTTGTCACCCTAGCAGTTCTAGGCTGAGTCATTTTCTAAATAAGCAACTTGTGGGGTGGTTGACATCACATGTGGAAGTTCATGAGTAATTTTTTTTTAAGAACCAGAGTTATATTTGATCAGAATAAGGTACCTTGTGTATGTTAATCATGGCTTTAGGACAAGGGATCAACAGTGGTAGCAAGCCCTCTAACCCTCTCTCACCCCTCCTTTCCCTGGGGTCAGGGAATAGAAAGAAATGAAGGAAGGAGATGGATATGGTATGAAGAATTTTGGGGTGTATCTCTTATTTTGTTGACTTAGCACATTATGCAAAATTTACTAAAATATATCTTGTTGCCCCTGCTAGATTAAATGAAAGTAGTGCAGCAAAGTAGTTAGGGCCATGAATTCTGCAGGTACCCTGCTAAGGTTCAAATCCCAGTTCTACCCCTTACTACCTGGGTGATGTTGAGCAAGTTATTGAACTTTGATGTGCTTTGTTTCGTCATTTGTAAAATAATAATAGTACCTATCACATAGGACTGTGGTAAGAAAGAAATGAGTTGATATATAAGTGTTTAGAAAAGTGCCTGGAACATAATATGCAAGTGTTTGTATATATATTTTTTAATCCATCACAATGCTTATGCTCACAGTAAGTGTTCAACAAATGGTTTTTAGCTAAATGAATTCATTTTATTAAAACATATTTAGAGGCAGAGGGATAGAAGTGATTACAAATGGTAGACTCTTGGTTGGAGACTGAAGGAACCTTAAAGATCAATTACCTTGAGCCTAGTTATCCCCAGCCCTTTTGTTTGATTGGTTTGTTCCCTGGTTATTTGTGTTGTGGTAGGAAGAGGATCACTACCAACCTGGTGTAACTCAGTGGTAGATTCTATTTTCTGTTTTTTAAGTATGAGCAGTAGGTCCAGTTCTAGATCCTTGAACCCTGGAAACATGGGCTGAGTTGATTAGAAAGGAGACTCTGGCACAGAGAAATCTACTCTCTGACCTGTCAGCATCTACTGCTTGTGAGGAGAGTTAGCAAGATTGTGGCATTTGTGTGAGTATTTTGAGTTAGTAGGATGGGTATTATATGTGGGAAATTATTTACATAAAATATTAATATATTGATTTCTTTTTATCAGTGCAGATGTGGTATCTTCCCAGCATTTGTGGTCTTTAGGAACATACCCTTGAGTATCAGAGAGTCATGAAGAAGCCAGAGTGAAAGCCCTTCAAGCCCAGCCTCAATTGCTAGACTCTTCAAGATGCTGGGACCCAGGCTTATGGGACCCCCATTCATCAGAGCAGGTCAGCCCAGCCCCCCTGGCACCACCGTGTGGGCTTTGGCAGAGGTGCTTGATGGAACAGAAAGTAGGTATAACTTGGCTGCTAGTGGAGTGAGCACTTATTAGGAAAGCTAGAATTCATTACAATAGGTAGAAATGCTGAGTTGCTGAAGAAAACACAGCTATCCTATAGGAGAGAAATCACCAGGGAGGAACCAGGAGGCCCAATATAAGTGGCATCTAAAGGAGAGACATACTCTTGGCTACTTGCAAACACAGACATACACCTACAGTCACACTCCTACATAAACACATTCATATATATACTGACACCGTCTCACCCTCATACACTTTTCACATCCCTACTCTCACAAACACACACACACATTCCTCACATACTCTCTCTCAGTCAAGAGTGGCCTACAGGAGACCTCATAGCTGAATCAAATACTGGTTAATGCTACTGCTTTTATTACACCAAAGGTCTTAACATTTATTTGGAGATGAACACAAAAGTTGGCATACTACTGTTACAGGGTCATGCATACTCCTCCCTGCAGCACAGAGATAAGAACCACTCTCTAGAGGAAGGAAAGATGGGGAAATTGCAGATTCTTGTACTCTCAAATATCAGCAGATCCAAATTGCTTCACCACTACAGCAGTCTAGGAATCTTGAATGTTGGGCAGGTGTGTATTGAACAGTCAAACAGGTGTGACAAGGGATCCAGGTGTGGGTAGGTTCCTAAAACTTAGAGCCATGAGTACTTTGGGTAAGTATGTATTCCCCAAACATGTAGCACTGACTAAATGGGGAGGAGGGCATGCTTAGCACTGCATTTGAGCTAGGTTAAGCTACCGGGAGTTAAGGTCACTCTGGTTTCACAGGGAAGTATAAGACATGATGGCGCTGTCACAATAAGGCCACTAAACTCACAGATAACGAGGACTTCAAAAAGAAGCTTTCATGACTACAGGAAAGCAGCTCTTTCCTCCCTGATGTCAGGTGCCTCCCGCTAGTTAGGCACCTGCCCTGAGACTGTCACATGGTCCTTTCTTAGCTGCACAACATCACTTAGCACAACAGAGCAGAAGAAGGGGCCACACACATCAAGGTCGTGGGACATCACCACCAAGCGTGGCTGACTGTTGGTCATCGTCTTAGATGCCTTTCCCGGTCAGGCCGGGTGCCCCCGTGTGTCTGAAGAGCTAATCTGAAAAGAGGCTGGCAAAGGACTTCCTCAAGCTCCGGATGGTCTCTGCTTTGGCTTCATCCTCAGTGGCTGAAGACCGGAAGAAGGAGGACTCAGAGAAGCTGAAGGCATTTGTCAGGGACTGCGACTTGCTTGAAGATAAAAACCAGAAAGAACATGAGAGAGTGGTGTTCCCAGCAAGGCAGGGAAGGACGGTGACATGAGAATAAACAATTGGAACCCCCACTCCCACCCCAGGGAGACCAGGGTGACTGAGGAGAAAGGCTGCAGCCAAAAGGGGCAATGCTACTAGGATACCAGGAGGCCCCTAAGTTGTTGTTTTCCTCACCTTGAGTGCTGCTACAACAGGGAAGGATGGAGGCAGTGTGGGAATGAGGGAGAATGGGTTAAAGAGAGAAGGGGAAAAGGGAGAAGGGAGAGATGAAGAAGGGATGATTCAGAGGCTGTTTCTTTTATTTCCTGCTAAATTTTAGAGGCCTCCAACCTGGTAAAAACTAAACTAGGAATCTCATACCCCTCCCCTCTGATGAAATGTAGCAGCCATGGACACTTGCACTCTTTTTTCCATTGACTGTCAAGTAACATCCAGGATCAGAACAAAGTATTGGTTCTGTCACTCATTCACCCTTGACCTTAGGAAAGCCATGTCTCCCTTTGAGCCTCATTTCATCTGTGAAATGTAGATGTTCAATAAAATGATTGCTAGGCCCTTTCTGCTTATTCCAAAAGAAACTTTTGGCTTACCCCATACTCTAGTGTCTAAACTTCCCTGTTCTTAAAATGTGTGTAATCACCTTAGCAAATTTTCTTAGAGGAGCCCTAATATAAGGTCTATGGAGTTCAGGGTCTCCAGGGGCAAAAGAGACACATATCAGTCCTATAAAAGGTTATTAGGTAGTTTTCTAATTAAAAAACCCAAATCACACACATTTTAGGGCTTTATTTTTCCCCTTTAGAGCCTAATGAACTAGACAGGAAAAACAGTGAAGGAAACAAGGTAGTGGGGAGGCACATCCCAGCACTCTAGAAGAGGACAGGGGATTGGGCTTCTCCAGTTACCCATCTTGCTTCTTTCTTGACTTTCCTGCTGGCTTCTGGCTCCCGAACTCTTATCCGAGTGACTTGGAACTCCCAGTCCTTCCCTAAGTGCTGGGTGCAACCCAGGAAACTCCCTTCTACAGGACGGTGAATGGTTTCTCTCCTGCAGTGAGCCTGTGGCAGAGGCCCTGCCTTTCATTAGGGCTGGGACCAGCCTGAACATGCTGGCTCTGCAAGCAGGGACCTCCTCTGCACTCATGGGCAGAGGGCAGAGGGTACCAGCCTCAGTCCAGAGGCAATGACAACCCAAAGATCTGCACACAGAGGAGGGTCAGCGTCAGAGAGGGAGAAGGTAGGGGAGATCAAGAAGTCATCACGTAGCAAACAACTGGGTTGAGGGGGGGTTATGTGGCAGGTGATATGTGAAATGTATCCCTGTCCAGAGCTTTGGAGAAGGAGAGTGACAGCCCTCCCATCCACCAGGACAGGAAAACCTAGAGAAAGCAATAAATCGGAGACCGAGCCCTAACTCGGGCTTTGCCACTAACCAGCATCGTGGCTTTGAAAAGGAATATTAACTGAATCTCTCTGAGCTTTTCCTTGTCTGTGCCATGAGTAGATGGTGTCTAAGTGGCTAATTTAAGCTCCAAAATTCTAAAAACCCCTTTTCCTGCTCTCTGAAGACTTCATTGATTGCCCATTACCTCACTCTGAGAAGCACAGATGAATCGCTCTCATCCCCCTAGTGATATAGCTGTCTCTGATGTCAGTAATGACAAATGCCTATTTGGGAACCTGTCAGAGCATCTCAGGTTCTTGGGGGAGAGGGTGGGAAACCCAGGTGCTGTCTCTGCCCAAACACAACTATCTGCTTTCCTCAGGGCCTCTGTTCTCCCCTCTGAAGCAGGACAGTATGGTGGGGCTTCTAGGGTTACTGCTGGCAGTGAGAGAACCTAAGAGGATGGAGTCCTTCAGAGTCTCTATGTGGGCACTCCTCTGAGGCCCACACCAGAAAATGACCTACTTCTGACAGAGTTGAAGGTAAAAAGTTGAAATGGATTTAACTACTTCTCTCTTTTCCTTCTGGGCAGCCTTGCTGATTGCACACCCTAAAACTGTGAGTCAGAAGCAGGAAAGATTTTTTTTTTTTAAATTTTAAAGAGAGAAAGAGAAGAAAGAGGGAGAGAGAAGAAATAGAAAAAAGAGGGGAGGCAGGGTTAAAAAAAAAAAAAAAAAAAAAAAAATCCACCCTAAGTTACTTCTCTTAGGGAAGCTGGTACAAGAACAAGAGATGGGGCAGCAACTTTGCTTCAGTGCCACTCCCTGGGAAGAGAGGGGAGGGTCTGAGCTTCTAGACTTTCACTTCCCTCTTTCCTACCCTCCCCAATCAACCCCAATTAGGCTACCTCCCACCCCCAAAAAATACCACCACAAAATATCTGTAGGAGGAGGCCTGACTGAAGGTGTTTTCTAGCAGCTCTGGAGCCTATAAGGAGGGGCAGGAAGAGGGGGAGGAGGAAGGAGCTGCTGAGTTGTCTCTTACTTGAGCTGTGGGTGAGGCTGGGGCTTCTGTGGTGGAGCAGCCGGGGGTGGCTGGGCCTCTGCCAGGGAGCTGCTGCTGGAGGGTTCATCTCCGTGGGTGGTGGGGCCGCCCGGCCGCTGAGGAGCCGAGAAGGAGGAAGAAGAGGAGGAGGAAGAGGAGGAAGGTGGCAGTGATGGTCCAGGGGGGAGCCGGCGTGGAGGCAGCACCTTGCCTGGGGGTTGCATTCCTTGGGGTTGCCCAGGACCCCCTAGGTTCAGTACAAGAAAAACTTCATAATTTAACCATATTAAAGGGTTTCCTTACTAGAATCTATGTCTCAAAGAGTGTGGTTAGTGAAGTACCAAAAGGGTAAGCTCTATTATGAGAAGCAACCAGGGGCTCTCAAGGGCTCCAAAGGGAGACCCTGGTTCCCCCCATACATTGCTACTATGTGCTCTTCCTCTGAGGCACAGCAACTCAGTCACAGCAGAAGACAGGACAGAGAAGAAACTTTGGGTTGAGCAGGCCCCAATCAGACGCCAGTTCTCCCAAAGAAGGACTCCCAGACTGTGGGCTAACCCCATCCCTTTTCCCCAGAGGATCCTCAGATATAGGCCACCTTGCTCCAGGGTCTAGGAAACCCAAAATTCCATACAGCAGAAGTAGTATAGGTTGGTGGAAAGAGCACTGGATTGGGAATCAGAAAACCTAAGAAACAGTCTATCAGTGACTCACTGAGCAAGCTCACCAGACTTCTCTGGTCTGGTCTTCAGTTTTCCCGAGCACAAAACTGCTAAAAAGGAAGTCCTAGCCTTAGTTATCTTTCAAGACTGTATAACGTTTCAAGGACGATAATGGATGAGAAAGTTTGTGAAAAAATATTACATGTTTCACATTCATTAATGATCAGGGACTTAGTGTTATCTGTATGCTGTTGGCCTCCATCCAGTCCAGGTCTCTGTGTGTCTGTCACATTCCACACCACGAGGGCTTTGTTTCAGCAGGAACTTCATATCCCAGGACCAAGATGAGTCCTATCTTCCCAGGAACTCTTTTGCCTCTTAGTACCATCTTCAGGGGATTCATCGTGATGTATTAATACCTCTCAGGTGTATGTGGTAAAATTCTCCATTATTTCAAATCCCATTCTCCCATGGGGAATTAGTGGGCCCCATCTGGCAAAGAAGAGTTCTAAAAAAGGACCAGCATACCTTTCTCCCAGCCTGAGGCAGAAAACCATCTGGCAGCCTGGAGAGAGCACAGGCCCTCCTTCCTCTGGGGGTTGATGGGCAGTAAGTGTGGCACCAGATTGCTATGATTTTGTTGAGGGATTCCCTACACTCAGAAGTTAAAAGACATCCCCATCCACACGCACTGACTAATGGGAAATATGCACAATTAACCCTGGAGATTCAATTTTTCGGCCTCAATTTCACATCATAGGCCTCTTAGAAGGAGAGAATAGAAACTCAACAGCAGCTAAGAGTTGTGATTTAACTTAGTTTTCTAGAAACACCAGGACACTTGTACCCTCAGGTGATGCATAATTGTTTGTCTATACCACTGGGCATCATGATTGTCAGTCCATTTCCCCACTACATGGCATCGGCTCCCCTTTATCATCAATAACCAATCAATGCCATGGTCAGTTACATTTAAATAAGAAAGTAGTACGTTAAGTAAGCAAATAAATACACGGAATTATGTATGCTTAAGACGTTCCAAGTTCAAATCAAAGTAGTGAAGATGACTCTTGATAGATTAGTAGGTTATTTCACGTTAATCAATTTTTGCCTTTCCAAAGTTTGGCATCATTTGTATTAGCATTTTCTTGTAAAGTAATACAGGTTGATAGCTCAGCCTCTTATACCAGAAACCTGAGTGCTTTTCCACTTGTACAGGGAGACTTGTATAGCCAGAAACTTAACAACTTAACACTGAAGACAGATATAACTTTTCCTTTATTGCACATTAAGCTGTACAAGAGAGTCACAAAAGAGAGGTACTTCAATCACACTTCCAGCATTGGCTGAGGTTCTCCCAGCTGGATCAGTACAAAAAAAGGGGACAACATCAGAAAAGAAATGGGTACAAAACACCTGAACAGCAATCCTACACTGTGACATGGATGTCCCCCAGGCCACAGAGTTGTCCCTTAGCATGCTGCCCAAGGGCACGTGGCAGGCAGGTTATGCTGCCTGCTTGCGTTTGGCAGTGGGAGCCATGATTGGATTCTCCCCTACCTGAGAGGCCTTGGCTGACACCCCTCTGCGGCCTGACTGAATTCAAATGGCAACTTTGTACTTGTGGCTCACAAATTTCACATGAAAAGCACCTGGATGTTCATATTGATAACATGCAGAGAAGCAACACCACCATCAGCTCACCATTACCACTTGGACAAAAATGATAAAAATTTTAAAAAATTAAAAATGTATTCCTGCACTCTGGGAAATGTTTCTTTATTCTTTTCTATCATTTCGTCAGCTTGGGAGGTATTTAAGAACCTGAATCTTATGCAACCCACCTGGAAGTGTATATATGCATATTTGTATATATTTACAACAGATCAACAACTACCATCATCATCTAAGGAAGGGATCACACCAGAACATTCACACTCAATGCAGTTCCCTGTGGCCTCACACTTTGCCGGCAATGAAAGGAGAACACAGGGCACATGCCCCTTGATATGTAAATCATGTTATATGCCACCAACACCAATTACTCCTCAGACCTGGTAATCCAGAACAGTGACATGTCACTACAGAGGTGGGAGGAATGTAAAAGTAGAACCAGGAACATTTCTTCTAAAAGGCAAACTGCTGGCACGAACTCCACGGACCATTTTCTAAAGGAGGCCACTTGGTGCCTGTTCCCAGCCTAGCGAGGAGATGGTGAGATGAGGCATGGAACCCAAGGCCTGTTTTTCTTAACTGCCTCACCACTTGCCCAGAGGTTGCTTGTTGAAGGGAAGAGGACAAACTGGTAAGGGTTCTTCAAGAGCCATGCTTTAAGGCCTCCGTCCATAATACACACAAGCTAAAATCTAGACAGTTCGTCCCAGGAAAGATAAAGCTCTTCATTCTCTGGACCCCAGAGGGCTTTAGTATTGGCTGAGAACTAAAGCAGGAGTCCACCTCAGAGTTATGTAGGCAGTGTACCCACTCAAATAAAATGGGACATTTTTATTTGGTCTCGTGTTATGATGCCTCAGGAAAAGCCAACAGCAGAATGATCAGATCCTTCCCACACTTTTAGTAGCTCCCTGCAGTCTAGGTCCAACATTGCTAAGGAACCATCTCTGGACACAGTTAAAAGCTTTGGGGAATACAAAGCAGCCTCATCAGTTCCACAGAAGTGCACATATGGCCAATTCAGAAACAGCAACAAAGAAGAAACAACAGGAGAACTGAGATCAATACACAGAAAATACTCACAAGTTCACTTTGATATTGCACTTCAGCGGCCCTGTTTTTTTTTTTTTTTTTTTTTCCAAATCTCATAGCTAATTAGTTAATAAAAAACAAAGGGGTACACTGGGATGTAAAGTACAGAACACATTCCTGGAAACAGCTTGCTCTTTATATTTCATGTCATCACTAAAAATACAAAAGCTTTACAGGCACAGCCAGCCTATTCACATAAACTCAAACTGCACCAAATTTTAGCAAATGGAGGAAAAGGTGGATGCCCTCAAGTTTAATGGATGGAGCTATGGAAATTAAACCTTGAAAATCTCTTAAACTTCTATTCACCCTAGTCATGCAGAAATGAAGCAAAAAGAAAAGCACAGTTCATTGAAGATCCCAAGCACACTCATGGTGGCAAGCGGGGGTGGGTGGTGGGTGGGGGCTAACCTGTACCTGGGGAGAGGGAGAGGGGAGTTGGGTTTTATTTTTGTGCCCTTTGTTTCTCCCGTCCAGCCCCCTACTCCTATTTCTCCCCACATTATGTAATAATTTTTAAAATACTACCAACCCATCCAGAAGATAGACTTGAGAGAGGCACAATTCTTTTGTACACTGTTGACAAATAGCCCTGGAATTGCAAGTTATACAGAGAAACGTAAGTGAGCGCTACAAGCACGAACAGGAACAGGTAAACAACCAGACAGAGGAGCTGACACTGCATAGGAAAAACACAGTCCAGTCAGCACTGAAAGAACGCAGAAACGGCACCAATGGGAGGGTCTGTTGCTCCCCTCCCCGCCTTCCTTGCTTTTTAATTTTTTTTCCTTTTCTTTCTTTCTTTCTGTTTGTTTTTGGCTTAAAATTTCTGCTTTGAAAAATTAACTACCAGTGACTTTAAGAAGCTTGGACTTGTTTTGGCCCTACTGCAATGCCATTACAGTCGAGAATATACTGTAAACAACCTTGGGGGGGTGGCCTCTGAGGTGGGGTCTTGCTGGAGTCCGGATCCTTAAGCGGTCCACTCTGGAAGAGAAAAATGCAAGAGAGATAAAAACAAAACTCAAAGCGAATTCCAAAGAGAACCCCTGTGGCTCTGTGGCATGGCTGCAGTGGGATCCAGTGAGATCTGGCCTATACACACCACCAGGCCAAAAATTGCCAGAGGGATTCCCAGCCTCTGGGGTGTTACTGGGGCACTATATAGGCAGTTTTGGGGCTTGGAATCACTCTGATATGGAGTATCTGAGACCTCCTCAACCTCTTTTTCATTTCACTCCCTTTTAGACGTGTTCTTTCTAGGAGCTTTGAGTCTTCAAACACCATCTGGTTTCTTCTCTGATGCCTGCCTGATGTTCAGCTCCCACTTGTATTTACAGGCTTCCTGAAGGAAAGGGAGGATCAACACCAAACTCCAGAGATTGGGTTGGGAATTAGGTGACTCCAGGGGCAGGAAAGACTGGGCTGGCTCACTTCTCATCTAGAGTTAACTCCAGGATAGGATCAGTTCTGGGGCTGACTCAGAGGTCAGATCTACTCTTTGGGCTGGGCTGGAACTCCCATGGGAGGGGCTTAAAGGAGGGGGCCGTAGTTGTTTCCCAGCACCCGCCTTACCCAGAGGGAAGGAGTAAGACATTAATGTTTGTAAAAGTACTCAAGGTCAGGCTGTTTTCCCTCTCAAACAGCATAATTACATTTTGCCCAACAAAATGCTCTACTCCCATGCTTCCTCTCCTTCCAGCTGTGATTCTGATTATGCCCTGACAGGATCAAAAACTCATGTGACTTCAGTTTGTCTAACATTTGTATTAAAGGCAGTGAGCACTGGGAGCTTGAATTCAGCAGAGAAGAAATGCTCTAAAAACCTAAGGGCTGCCAAGTGGGCTGATGGTGATGTCAAAGAGGTGAAGCCTTCCGAGGCAAAGCTGGGAAATGGGCTATGTCCTCAGCATTCTTCCACTTCCTCTTTCAGTGCTCCTCTCTCCATGTGATGTGACCCCCAGCTCTACCCCAACGTGGAAGCTGTTTTTCCTGTTCCTCATTTCCCCCCAACCCCCCACCCCCAGGCCCTTAGATTCTGGCCATCTATCCCCTCTCCTGCCGATCAAGGCCGGCCTATTTTCAGCTCCACTACC
>JAQZBX010074930.1:0-14683 GCA_029593785.1 Cabassous unicinctus
CATGCCACCCCCTAAATCTGCTGCTAGATGAGTCCTCTCCCCTCACCTTCCCTCCACTCTCCTCCTGCGGAGCCCTTTCCAGTGTCTTCCAGAACCGCCCCCTGCCCCTCTGCATTCAAAACACTCTGAACTCCAGCTTAACGGCCCCCTGGCGGCCCCCTGGCTCCCCCCAGGCTTTCTCTAGAGCCTTTCTCTCCCAGCCTACGCACAGCCTTTCCCCATTGTTCAGGGATTCTGGATTTACAAATTCACTTCCTCACTAAAATGTGTTTGTATTCCCCCAAATCAGGACTCATAGGCTGCCATGCAGAGGGCACGGATCAACACTTCTTCAATGAGCGCCAATTACCTGTCCCTCCAGGTGACTTAGGATTAACTTGCTTAAATTTATGTCCAGAGGTTTTGTTTAAATGCTGCTCTATAATGTTCTGAAGGCAATGATCCTGTTTCTCTGTGGGGTTAAGTGGGGGCAGTCTCTGAAAGGCTGGTGAAACAAAGTACTTCCTAGGGAATATTGTATGCAGATTTACAGAGGAAGCAAAACATGTAAAGTATCTTTAAAGAGAAACACTATGAAACAAAGGTTATACATTGATCTACATATTGATGGGCTGGTGAAATGTTGGGACCAGAGGCTCCCCAGAACCCAGCCCTGTATTTCCTCTAGGAGTAATGGTTCAGTATTCCCCAACTCCTGGAGTGTTTATAGACCGGAACTACTATAAATAATGAGACTCTAATGAGAATCGCCTGTGGCCAGGAGGTGGGGTCTGTGTCTCCCTCCATCTCCAAGATGCTTCTGAACCTTCCCTCCTCCACCCTGAGGGCTAAACTAGCTTTTGAAGATGAATTCCACTGGCTGTACCACCACTCAGTGGTGGTCTTGGAGCCTGGGTCACAGTTTTCCTGTCTCCTTCACCGTGACTCGGAGCAGATAACCTTCCTAGGACTTTCCGGGCATTTAGAAACCACCAGAAAGAACTCTGTCGACTTCTCCTCAGAAAACCAACGCGTTTACTCATGCACAGAGAGGCCGAGCAACTTACCTGATGTCACACAGCTGGTAAGCAGCAGAGCTGGGTGCTAACTTAGGCAGTCTGGCTCTGGGGCACACTGTGGAGCCTCTTCCCGTGTCTCCTCCAAATGCTTGGTGCAGCACTGAGGTCCTTGCTGATCCTTCCCTGAGGCCCTCTCCTGCCTGTCTCTTGCCAGCAGCCACTCCACCCCCGTCCCCCAGCTCTGCCTAAGCCAAACACCACCTCCTGGTGTTTGCTCGAGCTGTCCTCTCTCCCAGGACCCTCTTGCTCTTCCACCGTTCCTTAGCTAATTCCTACCATCCTTTAGGTCCCAGCCTCCCATCTTGTCCTCTGACCCCCGAGTCTGAGATGAGTTCTTTTCCTTTGTGTTCCTAGGTTACCCCACACTTACTTCATCAGAGCACCTGCCATACTGCACCAGGGCTGTGTGTTCACACGCCTGACTCCCCTCTAGGATCGTGAGCCGCGGAAGAGGCACGTCTGCATTTAAAAGCCGCTGTGCACCCAGCACCTGGGACGTCGTATAAATGAGCTTTCTAAACATCCCAGCGACACTTCTCAAAGCATCCTTCACCGCCTTCTTGTTCTACTGTGTTAGATACTGAATTCTTATATTTAGCTGAGCTTACCACCGGGTCTTTTATTCGTTCCTATCGATCTATATCTATTTGTTTTGAACTTTTACAAACAGATTTTTAGTATTGAATTTTTAAATAATTTTATTGTAAATGTTTTCTCTTTGTTTTTAAAATAAATTCTGGGATTATTTTAAACATTTCCAATAAAAAGCCTCTTAGTTTTTTGTTGTGATTATATTAAATCTATAAAGTGCCTCATAAAAAAAAATCATCTTTTAATGACATGTAGCCTTCTCATATGAAGCATAGTACATTTACTCAAATTCTTGTTTATATCTTCTGATAATATTTTGTTTTCTTTCTAAAGATTCTGTATTTTTTAAAGTGGGTGCTGGGTGCTTCTTTCATTATTTTTCCTTGAAACCTCTTCATGTAGTCCTTACATATATTTATTAGGTATTATATATTCAAACGCACAAAATATTTCATAATAAAAATAAAAACATCTAAATTATTTTATCCCTTTGTACTAAAATACTTTTATTGAATTTGAAAAGGTGATTCCTTTTTAAATAATCTCTTTCAAGATTCTTCAGTGCAGTGTATTCAAGAATTTTTTTTAGATATATTTTACCTGGCACCTAATAAGGCAAGATATTATGTCCTCTGAAAATGATGACATCCTTGTCACTCTTTCCAATATTGTACTTCTCTTATTTAATTTTCATGTCCAATTACATTGTCTGGCCTTTTTATTGCTTCAAACACTCGCCCTCCACCAGTTTAAAATATAGGGGTTCTGATGGGTGAGTGGCGTAAGCTTAGTCACAGGTAGGAAGGCAGGTGAGATTCCGTGGGACCCTTTCTTGCAAGATCAGGGAGTTGATGGGAAGCCTCTCTTCCACACAAACCGATAAATCCACACTGAGTTTGTTTTGTTTTGTTTTTAATATATTTTTTATTTTATTTTTTATAAAGGTATTTAGATTACATAAATGTTACATAAAAATGTAGAGGATTCCCATATGCCCCGCTTCCTATGCCTCCCACATTTTCCCACATTAACAACATCTTTCATTAGTGTGGTACATTCGTTAAAATTGATGAAAACATCTTAGAGCATTGCCACTAGGCATGGATTATAGTTTACGTTGTAGTTTACACTCTCCCCACACAATTTTGTAGGTTTTGGCAAGATATGTAATGGCCCGTATCTGTCATTGTACACATTGAGTTTTGACAAGTATTCTAGCTTTCCTAAGGAAATCTAAACAGGGTAGAACCTCGACAGAGTTGCACCACCCTCTCTACAGCTCATTGGACTCACCCAGGACAACTTGCGGGGAGATGACGATGGACAATGGCCATCCCAGGGAACAGAGAGAGTCTGCGGCTGCAGGCAGGATAGTCCCATCCATCTTCCCCATGGGATATAAGCCTCCTCTCAATTGGAGGTGGAGTGGACATCACCATCCCAGAATCCTCGGGATTGGGGGAAGAACTATGGACTAGAGTGGACTTACTGGTATTCTGCTATAGACATATTATGATTCTAGCAATGGAAGAAATTACAACACTGATGTGGAGCCAGGGGCCACTGGAGGCTCTGGGGGCAGGGAGAGGGAAAAGCAGTTGTAATACGGGGGCTTTTTCAGGACTTGGGAATCGCCCTGAGTGACGTTGCAATGACAGATATAGGCCATTTTATATCATCACATAACATGCAGAACTGTGTGGGAAAGAGTATGGTCTACAATGTGAACTATGGTCCATGCTGAATGGCAAAGCCCCGGGATTCAGCAATGCATCCTGCAATGAGTGTGCCACACTAATGAAGGACGTTTATGTGGGAGGGTGTGGGAGGTGTGGGGAGTGGGGCATATGGGAATCCCTTTATTTTTTGTGTAACATTTATGTAATCTAAGTATCTTTTAAAAAACAAAAAAATAAAAAATAAATAAATACAATGAGTAGGGGAAAAAAATACAAGACAGTACACAAATAGGATTCTAATTTTCATTTTTGTACTGGATGTTCTTCCAGTTCCTCCCAGTTCGGATTTCTCTATTTTCTATAAATCATGACAGCCAAAAATGTTTATAAAGCAAGTGTTCATGGTTATGAGGCCTTCAGATTAATTTCTGAATTAAGAGGGATAGAGAGTTTTCTTCAGGAAATTTGTATCTCTCTCCTATGTGTTCTGAAGTCCCACCGCTCCACACCACTCCTGAGAGGTGCTCAGTATTCCTACTTCTCTAAATTGCTTTCCTCACTGTGTGTCCATTTTCTTACTGATTAAACAGTCTTTGGACTAGATGACCTCTGTGGACTTGTGGGAATTTTGATATATGTTGAAAGCACATTTCCTGTCAGCATTAGGTAGTTGGTTAATGAATTTAATGATGCTAAAACAGTGAAAGGTACTTTCTATGGCTGTGAATGCCAGTTGATGAAAAGCTACGTTAAGGGGTAGAACTGAAGCTCAGCTAGAGCTAAGGCTTCAAAGTCAGTGTCCCCTTCTACAAACAAGTGCCAAGGTCCAGGATTTCAGAAACTGTCACTTGAGCCCATCATTCACTATCACATCCTTGTGAAGCCTTTCTGACTGTCCTGCAGACAGAGAACTTCACGTGCCTTCCCAGATGCTGCTTTGAATGCACCTCAGCTGCTGCACCTTCCACACTGCCCTGCGATCATCTCTGATCATCTCTTACCTGTCGGTTGCCCCACCAGACCGTGAACTCTCGAGTGTGGGGCTGTCTCTGGCTTATGATCTCCATAAGGCTGTAAGCCTTCAACTCAGTGCCTGGCAGGGAGGGGCCGCCTAGAGAATTTTTGTGGAATAAAATGAATGAGAGAGAGTGGGGGAGTGAGTGAAGTGAAACTAGCTCTGTGGTGTAGATCTGACCTGTCCAAGGCGATAGCCCCAGCCACACATGGCTGCTTAAATTAAAATTCATTAAAATTACATATGATAAAAAAGCTGAGTTCCTTAATCACACGTTCACATTCCAAGTGCTCAATAGCCACACGTGGCCAGTGGCTACCATATTGGACAGCGCAGATTATAGAACTTTTCCATCATCACAGAAAGTACTTTTGGACAGCGCTGGTCTTTTCCTTCTCACACACAGGCACACACACACACACACAGAATTAGAGGCATCTGGCCCCAACAGATTTAATTGAGTCACTACCAGATACAGAGGACATTGCCTCTTGTGATGAGGGAAAGGAACAAGTCTAGGAGAAGCTAAAGGGGACGCCTTTGTTCCTAGACATCTTCCAGGAAACCTGGAAACCCTCTTAAAGAACAAAATGCAAGGGGACACTCTACTGCCACTGCGTTGAACAGGATTTCGTCTTTCCCAGTGAGCCTCTGCTTGTATTCCCATTACTCTAGTCTTCCGATTTACGAAGGGAAACTCCCATGTCTCACGTGATGAACCATCTTTGTTTTTTTAAGGCTGGGAAGGCACCAAAAGCAGATGGTCAGCGGCGAGCGTGCAATAGCCACAAGGCCTGCCTGGAAAGCCCATGTGGAGCATGTCTCTCCCCCATTCCAAAACTCCTTGTTGGGGAAGGTTTGCTCAGACATTTCAGGTGTGCTGTGTTTCTGTCCCTGGGGCTGGATATGTCACCAGCTGGTGGCCTGCTCCTCTGGGGGGGACGCTGACCCCACTGCAGAGACGACAGCCCCCTTCTCTCATGGCTGTGCTCAGACAGGGCCAGGCCTTCTCATTCCCTTTTGGAAACAATAAGCAATAGTTACAGCTGCAGAGTGTCGGATCAAAAAACCCCTGGGGCAATATCTGGATTCTTAACAAAAATTCAAGAAAGCCCGTGAACTTCTGGGCAGCAGCTTCTATGAATGTGATATTTTATGAGGAAAAAAAGATCTCAGAATTATACTCATCAACAAATTCAAAACGAGTCAAGAGTGGTCACAATCTTGGGCTGAACAAATAGAAGGGGACATGCACGTCGAGAGGGTAATTGTCCCAGCATGCTCAGCACTGGGCAGAACACACTTTAGGGGGCCTAGAGGAGAGCACTCAGTCTCGAGGAACGTGGCAAAGAGCATGAGAAGCCGTTATCTTTGGCTAGGGGACCCAGATTAGCTCAGATTTCTCTGCATGGAAGAATAAGGATTCAAAATAATCCCATCAGGCTGAAATTACGATGAGGTGGATGTCAGCCAACAGGCTGGAATCCGGCAACTTTGAATATAAAGGTCTCTTGTGCTCCAAAATACCTATTTGCAGAAATAAGTACCCATGATTTTCAGATGACTACAAGCTCATTAGAAGCCAACAGCATGATTAGAATGTTAAGGGAAAAATTACAAGTCCGCATTAATGATATAGGGTGAGTGCCCCTGGGACCCTGCTCTCGACAGGCTACAGCCAGAGAACACTTAAGAAACCAGCACCTATTTCCAAGTACCACCTGAAGAAAGGGGGTCAGGAGAGCAGGAGCGGGATGGCACGGGCTGGATGCGTGGAGTCAGGGGGAAGATTAAAGGGGTACTGGTGGGTCTCTGCAGAACTTTCAAGGGTTGCCTTGTAGGAGAGAGAGTAGATGGACCATTTGGCCTACATGATTAATTGTTCTGAACTGGGAGCTCAGCAGAGAAAAGATGTGCTCCCACTCTTTTCTCCACGCCAAGGGCGCCGTGCTAAGGGCACACAGGATTTCATTTAGTCCTTATCATAACCACAGCAGGTAGGTGTTAAATCCTCATTTTCATACATGAGAAAACTGTTTGCTAAATATCAAGCTCAAGGTCACATTGCTTGTAAGCGGCAGAGCTGGGATCCACACCTGCACCTGGCTGACCCGGAGGCCCCTTCCTCCAGGAAATCTTCCCTGGCTGTGCCGGGAGCCCTTGGCCTCTGACCTGTCCCTCCCAGGTGTCACCTTCCCTCTCAGGCTGCTCCTTCCCGTTCTCCCTCTCTCCACCCACTCCTGAAGTTTCTGTCCTCTCCTCCCTCTCCGCAGGACCCACATCCTCACACAGGCTTCAACTTTCATCTCTCTCTGCAGGCAAGTTCCAATATTATCTCCTTAGCTGGCACATTGGCTAACTCCCATTTCCACATTTTAACCCACTAATGCAGAGTTTTATTACTGGTAAGTGCTTAAGTTACGGTGAACAACAGGCTAAATCAATCGGTATTTCTTGGACATCTCCTAGGCTCAAGAGGAGGGGGAGGGATAGTCAGAAAACAATCAACATGAAACAATAAATAAACAAATACCAGGCAAAAAAAGTTGTAATTGATTGTGAAACAGTGTCTCCTCTACCCCAGATTGGCGAGTGTCCCGCCCCTGACTTCCAGGACCTGCCAGCCCGGCGGGGAGAAGCCTTGCTGCCACGCACTGACAGCTCTCGTGGACGGATGAAGAGCAGCAGGGGGGCACGAGGAGGGTCCAGGGAGACCAAGGCAGCGCTCCAGAGCCCCTGAGGCAGACGGCGAAGGGAGGGATCCAGGCAAAGTCTCACGGGAGGAAGAGACTGTGGCATTATGGGCATGGGGCCTGCACTTCTCAGAGACGTCAACAAGTGTGGGGTGATATTTAGTGTTAATCACAAAGGTCAAATTGTCAGCCAGAGCTAGCATAGGTGGCAAGAGGCGGTGGACATTTAGCACGCGACTTAGTCACTCAGCCTTGTTATCTACCAAACTTTCTTTTAAAAAAATGAATAAGACACACAGACCTTTTGGAAGGAATTTTGACAGTACTGGTTGATCACTTATACATGTGTACACACTTTGATCCAGCAATTCCACTTCTAGAACTGTTTCTTATAGAAATGCCCATTGTTTTGTTTGTTTGTTTGTTTGTTTGTTTGTTTTTGGTAATAGTGGAACACTGGAAAAAACGGGAATCTCTTTCGATAAGAAATTATTTCACTACTTATCAAACGGTCTTACATTGGAATACTATGGCTCTGTTAAGAAGGAATGTCATAGAATCCAATTCTATGACAGGGAATTCGCCTCTTCGCCAAAAAGAATGCTAGGGGTGCATTCGCGAGCTTTGCGGGCAGGCACGTGGGCAGAGGCACACGCACAAAAACCAAAAATTCCCAGCTGAGGTCCAACAAGGCTGCTTCCGATTCGCTGACTCTGGGTTGTGGGGACTTTAAAGAACCTAATTACCACTAATACAAGAATGTATGTGTCAACGTGGAAAGATAGCAATGATATATTGTTTTTACGAAAAAGTTGTAGATTTACATATGTGTAGTATAATCTGATTGTGTCTGTGTCTGTGTGTGTTTGCCCAGAAAAAAATCTCAAAGAATAGTCTCAAACTGTAAACAGTGGGTGACTCTACACCTGGGGAAACAAAGGGAGGGGCAGGGGAGACTTACTTTTTACTGGATGTGCTTCTGGTTTGCTTAAATGTTTTGCAACAAACATGTAATAGTTCTATAATTAAATCGATAAAATAAATACTAAGAAAATACAGATCTGCAAATCAACTAAGGAAAATCAAAATGTCTTCTCCATCCCATCTCCAGAAGAGTCTGCCCTCTGCTGGGTCCGAGAGCCTGAACGGAGCAGACCTGGAGGCAGGAGCTGGTGATTTCCCACTGCTGAGTGTGGTAAGTGGAGCAAAGTCTCGTGGCCACAGCTGGAGGGGCCATGCGAGGAGAAGTAGCCAAGGCTGATAGATGGAGTTTTCACACTTAGGAACGTACGAGCCCCGATCCTTTTCTTCCCCTTACCAATCAGCTTCCGTCCCAGCAGCTGCCCTCTCACCCAACTCTCCCAGGCTTGGTGCAGGCATCTCCCTTCTTCCTCTAGCCAGTGTCCCTCTCGGGGCCTGGCTCCTCAGCTGTACTGGAAGCCTCTCTTCCTGCACATGTGCACACAGAGCTTAGGAAACTGGAATCACAGCATTACTGAACTAGTCACCATAAAAATACACACGCAGTGGCACCTGGGCTGGAGCAATGCCTGAGAACGCGGCATACCATCTCTGAGCGACCGCACACGCTCTTTAAACGGATCCCTCATCAGTCACTGCTTGATGAACATTTTGGCTTTTCCTTGATTCCATGAGAAAAAACTTGGGTTTCTCTCAATCATGTCTTTCTTGCAGCTTCTACCTGAGAGTATGAAAGGGCCTCCTTAGTGTTAGCCTCAGGATTCCCTCTGCCCGTTCTTTGCTCACTCCCAAGCCCAGGTCTTTCTTATCTGACCTCCCATGCTGGCACTTCTATCTAGGAAACAATTATTTCAGTCTTTGCATCTCTGCTCCACTCACTCTTAACCAAATCCCTCTTTCTCTGCACCAATGCTTCATTTCCATGTGGTGGCCATTTTCTAGACTCCTTTATGTACTTGGATTTTTTTCCCCCAGGATGATTCTGCCATGCTTTTTAAAGGAGAAAAAGATTAAAGGTCTCAAAATCTCCACTGATTTAAGAAATCCAATGCTGTCAGAATTTATATATAGCTTCAAAGTCATCCCAGCTGATCAGAGCCTAGAGCCTTGCTAGTTATTCATTAGTTAATAATGTTGACCACACAAAGCTGGCCCAGAAGCTTCCTTCCAACTCAGAATGTACTCTGCACATGGAAACCGAAGCCGCAGGAGAATAAAGTAGCTCCTCAGAAGTGGAAAGACTGTATGAGAGCCCATCTCCAAAAGGGTCGCCTCATACAGGTTCTCTTACCCTGTCCAGCAGTGGTGACAGCCTTGCAGGCTTACTTGGCTTACCCAGTGCCATGCTCACCTCCTGTGCCTGAGCTTTTAGAAACCTAAGCTATAGCTTCCATAATTCTCACCTATTTAGAGCTAGCTGTCCAGAAAACCAGCCTGTTTAAAATGTGACCAAAGCTGGGAATAAGTAGAAAAGGCTTCCAAGCAGCCAAAATAAGTGAAGTTCAGGTCACCCATTGAAGCTTATAAGCCATTTTCAAAGGCAAGCCTCTCAGCCTCTTACTCAGGGTTCATGTGCTCTTACTTAATATGCAAGTCTGACAAGCTAGATATCTGGTTTCTAAACTAACAGCAAATCAGAAGTAATAAACTAGAAAGGGGGAGAAAAACAGACTATTAGCAACAGAAATTAGCACCTGACAGCCTGACAGGTGAGAACGGGAGCAGTAGTAAAGATGAAGTCAGTGTAAATTTCTTGCACAGCCCGAGGCCCAGAGGGCGTGTTAGGAGATAGGACCATACTATGCATTCAGCCAGTCTTTACCTAGCAGCTACTCTATGCCAGGCTCTTTGCTAGTATATTATTTAGCCATTGCTTTTGCCTGCTAGTTGCAGAGACCCAAAATAAAAATGGTTTAAGGAAGCTGTAGGAGGTATTTTTCTCTCACATAAGAGAGAACCCAGATATAGGGAGTCCAAAACTTATATAGTGGCACCTTGATTTCATTAGAGACCCAGCTCCTTCTCTCTTTCAGCTCCACCATTCTTAGCTCATGGCTTCTATCCTCAAGGTTACTTCATGACCCCAAGACAGCTGCTGCAATTCCAGCCATTATGTCTACATTCCAGGCAGTAGGGAGGAGGAAGGAAAAAGACAAAAAAGCTTACTTCCCATCTGAATCAACCCTTTCAAACAGCTTTAATGGAAGTCCTACTCAATTTTGCTTACATCTCATTAACCACCTCCATGGGCAAAGAGAATGGAAAATGTAGATGTTTACGACAGCCCTCAATAATACAGCAGTTCGGTTAATAAGGAAGAAGGACAAGGGATATTGGGAAGGCAACTGCCGTAACTGGTTTCCATGGGTGATGCAGAGATAAATAAGTCAGAGCTCTGCCTCCAAGTAGCTCAGGCTGAAAGGAGAACAATTGCCTTCCAAAATGGTTAAAATGATATTTGGTGTGCTGATCTGGGTGAATGCTTTTCCAGAGAGTACTAGACTGCTGCGACTTTTGCTAAGTTCTTGTCATTGTTTTAATTCCATAAGAATTACGTCTCTGCCTGGGCCCTGCTCCCATTCTCCAGTGTTTATGCACCTCATAATTCAGGTAGGAGACAGGAGAATTTTTTGCTAAAAGCAAATATCTTCAGAAATTCTCATTTCAGTCTCCCTGAAAGACAAATAAGTGGAAGTGGGAGGCATCATGATCCTGTCTGTCCGCTCTGCTGCCTCCCATGGGCTTACCCTCTGCTTTAGGTCATGGCATCCATGGCTGGGGCTCTTCCTTTGTGGAGACTTTACCAAGAGAGGAATCTTCTACGAGGGGTGTAACGCCCTCTGCCATGCGTCCTTTGACCATAACTCCAGACACAGGAGAGATGCATTTCTCTCTCTATTTCATTTTGAGCAAATCTGATATTTTCCTAGATAAAGTGAATGTGGTAGACTGATGGTTTTCTGTCTCAGGGGCAGGGGTGGATTTTAAGCTAGTTTCTTCTACTCTAATCTTGGTCATCGATGGGAGTCTCCTCTGATCAAGATAGAAAGAAGGGAACCAGCTTAGAATCCCCCGAGCCAGACCAGGAGATGAGCATCCCCCTCCTGTCCCACCTGCCCTCGGTCTTCTCAGGGCCACCTTGAGGCTCAGGGTGCTGAAGTGAGCTAGGGAGGGGTGGTGGACACAGTCCTGCAGGTGGGGCTCAGGGGCAGATGGCAGTGCCGTCGTGGGGGTGGCCCTGTGAGAAAAGTTGGAGCACTACAGATTGCCTTGGGGAGCATAGAGAAGAGGTGGGACCTGGAGGCTCAGAGGGAACATGAGCAGGATCCAACCCAGTGCCTGAATAGTTTCGAGAATGAGTCACACATGGTCACGGGTATGTTCAATCATTTGGTGAGTATGTCCTGGGAGCAGTCCTTCTGCTGGGCGCTAGACGAGGCACCAGACATACAAAGGCCCTGTCCTCATGCATATTAATGTACAGGTAGATGGCCAGGGTGCTGACGGCTATGAGGAGGAAAGCACAGGGCCATCTCAGACTGATGGTCACAGAAGGCTTCCAGGAAGACGTTCGCCTGCACTGCCTTCTAGAGGAATAGCATGAGTGGGCGCCAGGCTTGCACAAGGCCCTCTGATCTTGGCCCATGCACTGCCTGCTTGTGGGGTGGTGAGGCTGGGCAGGCAGGGCCAGGTTAATGGAGCTAAACTTGAACGAGTGGGTGGTTGAAGCCCCGATGGACTTTGAACAAGAAAGGGCCATCGATCTGCATAGCCATGAGGAAGCTTAGAGTAGGGTGTGTCTGGCAGTCAGGCAATAAGTTAGGAAACTCTCACTGTCACCTGTGCAGGCCTTAGAATGAGGGGATAGATGGACAAGCTGCTGAGAGATAAAATCAGTAGCTGTTGGTGAGTACCTGGAGATGCAGGGACAATAAAGGGCCAAGGAGGAGAGCAGCCTGGAGAGGGGATTGGGTAGCTTTGCCCTGCCACCACCTCCTACTCAGGGGAAAGACAACGAGTTCAGAGTCATATTGAGCCAGAGGTTTGCGGGTCAGCTACTGGAGCCCTCCCATCAGCTCTGGGTATGTGGATCTGGGATTAAGGAGAGAATAGGGAAAATGCTGCAAATCCCACCTCTTCTGCTGTGCCCCCGAGCTCTGAAGACAAAATGGGGTTGTTGTCCATGTCATAAACTCATGTAAGGTTTCCCTCATGAACATAAAGTGGGAAAAGAATGAGAAGCCTTAAAGGGAGAGGGGAACATTATCTCTGCAAGTTCTCTCATCACTCGCAACAAGGCAACACTCAATTTCATATACATTTCTTAGTTGATTACCCTAGGGGGTAAGTGCTAGCATTAGCTCCATTTTACTCAGAATGAGTTGAAGGGTCAGAAATGGAAAGTGACTAGATCAAGGTCACCCAGCCAGTTGGTGACAAAGACAGAAACAAGTTCTAGGTCTTCTGATTCCTGGATCAGACCCAAGGGGGGAGCATAAGCCAGAAGTAGGTCCATGGACTCTGGGGTTAGGCCAATGGAGGCTTGCATTCCACCTGTCCTACTTACTAAGCTCCTTGAGCCTAAGATTATCTTCTTTGAACTGGGGATAATGACTGCACCTTTCCACAGGGAAGCTGAGAGCCTTGCATGAGATAATGCACACCTGTAATGCACTTAAAACTGGTACAAGGGTCCCCTCAGCAGTTATGGTGGTTATTTAAAAGTGGCCTCTAAATGTGACCTCTCTCTAAGCCAAACACAGCATATAAATGCATTAACTTCCCCCCAGCATGGGACATGACTCCCAGGGATGAGCCTCCCTGGCACCAAGGGATTACTATCAAGCACCAACTAGCAATGCAACTGGAAAAAGACCTTGAATAAAAGGGGGAAAAGGTAAAGACAAATGAATTTATATGGCTAAGAGACTGCAAAGTGAGTTGGGAGATCATCCCAAGGTAATGCTTATACACACCTCAGCAGCATCTCATAGACTGCCAAAGTGGATACTTCCCCAAATAGTGGGGCTTCTGATGGCTCTGGAGACACCTAGGTCCTATGGTCAGGGAAGATAGCTCCAGAGTTTGGTGCCTTGCCAATGGGCCCTACTTTGGCATTTATGCTCCTGACAGTGACAGAGTTGGACTCAGTTATGGCTTCCCTACACATGACTCATCTGTCCCTTCTATTTAAACTTATACTTGGTGCTGGAGTTTGTAGGTGTATGTCCAAGAGACTGGAATCTCTGGGCTGTCCATGTGCCAGCTGGGCCCTGAGACTCAGCAGAGTTGCAACACCTACTCTCCAGTTCATTGGACTCACCCAGGACAACTAACAAGGAGGTGAGTATTGACAACCACCATACCAAGGAAACGAGAGAGCCTACAACTGTAAACAAGAGAGTCCCATCCATCGGCTGTATGGGATTGAAGCCTCCTCTCAATGAGAGGTGGAGTGGACATCACCATCCCAGAATCCTCAGGATTGGGGAATGAACTATGGACTAGAGTGGACTTACTGGTATTCTACTATAGACTTATTGTGATTCTAGCAATGGAAGAAATTACAGCATTGATGTGGAGGCAGTGGGTACTGGAGGCTCTGGGAGCAAGGAAAGGGAAAAACAGGTGTAATACAGAGGCTTTTTCAGGACTTGGGAATCATCCTGAATGGCATTGCAATGACAGATATAAGCCATTTTATATCTTCCCATAACCTGCGGAATTGTGTGGGAAAGAGTGTAAATTATTATGTGAACTATCGTCCATACTCAGTGGCAACGCCCCAGGATGCGTTTATCAATTGCAATGAACATACCACGCTAATGAAGGATGTTGTTTATGTGGGAGGCGTGGGAGGTGTGGGGAGTGGGGCATATGGGAATCTCTATTTTTTTGTATAACATTTATGTAATCTAAATTTCTTTTTTAAAAGAAAAAAATATATTAAAAAAAAATAAAATAAAATAAATGCAGCCCCTAGAGGGGCCCCCGTTTGGCAGTTAGTCACGAGAGCAGGCTGCAGTCACTATGACGTGACTCTTCATCTGGGTTATTTCTCTTACCCCAGAAGAGCTGAGTTCACCCTCCCTCCAAAGCTGAATGGCAGCCAAGGTCTGCCCACAACTGGAAAACTCAAAACCCAGTCCCTGTGGGCCTAACTGACCCTGGAGACGCCTGTATTTGGGGTCCACTGGGCCCCGCGGCCGGGCTTGCACTTCCCAGCCACGCTCCTTCTCCTCCCTTTCCTCAGTCCTCCCCCTCCATGGAGTGGGGCCCAGGGGTGGGTCAGCCCCTGGCTCGGGTGGGGGCGTGAGCAGAGCAGGCAGGAGGGGTCCCAGGGGAGAGCGCTGGGGAGCAGGGGTGGAGGCATCTCCCCAGGCGCTGCCCTGTGCAGAGCGGTGCCAAGCACAGGGCCTGACTCAGCCCGGCTTCTCCGCTGGGTCCCTCGTCACATGCTTGCGGCCTGGACCACAGGCCCGCAGTGGCCTTTAACCGTGAACTCACTGCACAGCAGGCAGCCCCTCCGTCCGTTTGTGGTAGGGCCCCCTAGGGCTTCTAGAAATCCTGTTCCTGTGGTCGGTACTGGCCAGACACTCTTTTAGTTCTAAAGTTCAAACGTAGCCTTCCCTTTTCAAAACAGAAATCGGCCACAATTCAAAGTGA
>JAQZBX010074931.1:0-14679 GCA_029593785.1 Cabassous unicinctus
TGTCCCCCCCTCCCCCACCCCACATGGAACAACATGCAAGTAAAACCTGGGCATTTATAACCTATAATGGGCAATTGCAGTCTGTAAATCAGCCCTCCTTATCACTCTTCAGCCCCTTCCTCTCTACCTGGGACCCATGGTCTGTTATTTTCTCTCATTTCTCTTCTCACCATTCCTTAATAATTACTGGCCTAACTAACCTGGCTTGCTCTTGAAATTCATTTCTTGTAGCTTAGCCAAGAACCTAGAGAAAATCCAGCTGTACTAATACTGATCTGCAGGATGATATTGTTGGTTATAGTTTTAGTTCTTAGAAAATGTGATGTTATGAAAACAACCAAAATCTCTTATCAGTTACACTGTTTTGATCTGTTGCTTCTCTGAAATAGCATGCAGTCAGCCCATCTTCAACAAAAAGGACTTCAAAGGAAAAGCAAGGCAATAGTCTATAAGTTAGGTTTTGCCTCTTGAGTAACTATCTTGGTAAAGTAAAACAAAACTCTTACTATGGTCTGCAATGATCTCTAGACACAGCTTTATTTAAAATGCTCATCAGGAAGTTAGGGCCTAGACTGTAAGGTCTTACAGCAATCATATTTATACCTGAACTCTGATCTCTAATTGTTATTTCTAAGTGCTAAGATACTTTACCTTTTGTGTATAACCTAATAGCACCTGTAGCAGTTTTGCATTGTTTATGAATTCCAAAACTAGATATTGGATTATGTTTGTAACCTGGTCTGTACCTGGGTGTGATTAAATTATGATTAGGGCTTTGATTGGGCCACGTCAGTAGGGCATTGAGTCCCCACCCCTTAAGACATGGCAAAAGACAGAGTTGAGAGTTTTTGAGCTGCAGCCTGGGAAGTGAGCACACAGAAGAGCAGAGCAGCTGAGCCTGGAGAGAATCAAGCCCCGGGGAGAGACAGAGCTGGTCACCTGATAGTCTACAGCTGGCCTAGTGGAGAAAACAGAGCAGCTAAGCCCTGAGAGAAATGAGCCCCGGGAAGAGAGGAACCCAAGAAGCCTGAACGCTTGCAGATATTGGCAGCCATCTTGCTCCAACACGTGGCAATAGACTTTGGTGAGGAAAGTAACTTATGCTTTATGGCCTGATAACTGTAAGCTTCTACCCCCAAATAAATACCCTTTATAAAAACCAACCAATTTCTGGTATTTTGCATCAGCACCCCTTTGGCTGACTAATACAGTACCCTAGAATTTTCAAAGACCTGTATGACACTTGGAATTCAGAGCTAAAGTTAACCAGCTCTAAAGGTGCTAAAAAAGTAGAATTAATTCTAGAAGACCACCCCAATTAAAGAAGCTAAAAGAATCAGATTTCACTTATAAGGTAAATGGGGCTAAGCTAAAGACAAAGGAGAATCGGGGTACAAGGAAAAAGGTATTATTAGTATTTTAAAACTTTAAGTACTATGAGACCAGAAGGAAGAAATTTATTTTGTCAAGAAAATTCTTTAAATTTCTGTGGACCACTATCTAATTTAACCTGACTAGTCAGCTTATTTAACCAGCATAACTAACATGGAATCTAAAAGAGTGAATGCAATTTTGATATTCTGTAGAGAGTTGTTGTAATGCCCTGAAGTGTTTTGAGCATAAGATAGAAAGGCATTTGCAAGGTCCCCTAAGAGGCTGGGAAAAAAACATAGAAATAATAAACTTCTTTGCCTGGGAAATTCCTACTACTCTCAAACAATAGGAGCTCCCAATTTAAATCTTTGAAAAAGAAACATGGTAGGAAGCTGATGCCTCAATCTAGAGGCTTGCACTCATGAAACTTATTTCAGTAATGATGAAGCTAAACCCAACTATAATTAATGCCAAGAGTCGTCTCTAGAGAACCTATTTGTTACTCAAATGTGGCCTGCCTCTCTAAGTCAAACTCTCACTACCTACCCCCTCCCCCAATATGGGAGAGGACTTCTAGGAATAAATTTTTCTCTGGCAATGTGGAATTTAACTTCTGGAGATTTTTCCCTGGAAAAGTAGGACTGAACAATTCCCAGGGATGGGCCTCCCTGACAACATGGGATTAGACCAAAAGGGAGGAAAGAAATAGGACAGAATAATGTTTTAATGGCTAAGAGATTTCAAATAGAGTTGAGAGGTCATTCTGGAGGATACTCTTATGCAGGCTTCAGCCAGGTAGTGCAAAAAGAAAAGTCACAGTAGGCAAAGCCCAAAAGAATACTCTGAACTATATTTAAGAAAAGCTATAAAACCATTTCCCCAATGTAATATGGTTATTTAAACCTATAATTCTCAATTTACATGTTAAGTTTATTTTTCAGAAAGTCTCTGAATTATTCCTATGCCAGACAAGTCATAGAACCCAGAGGTCAAAAGGACAACCAGCTTCTTCTCTAAGATGTCCCTTTTCAGCATGAAGAAGCCAGAAAGATCTGATGTTCAGATTATCCCCAAGATTTGGAATTTTATAAACAGAGAAAGAAGAGTTGTAACCAAGGGTTAAGGATTAACACATAATTATGATTACTAAATCATTATATAGATGCCTTTATATTATAAAACAGTAAAAGGTTAATACCTGAAATTACTGAAGCTGGCTGGAGTTGTCTCACTTCTGTTTATGGTTACTCCAGACTTAACCTCACCCTTGTGTATGCTCACTATTGTGATGGTAATTCTAGATTGAGCTCACCCTTGGGTATACTTCCTATTGGGATGATAACCACTCTACCTACCTATTTAATATCCATATGAAAGACCTGGTAACTGACCTTTGTACTATATGCCCCATCCCAAACCCTTGAGATCCCTGCCCATCTTGTTCAGCCCCTTGATGTTTATTAATGAAGAAACCTGTGTTCAGCTCCACCCTAATTATTCATTATTAACCTGGTGTTATAAAATATTAGAATTTCTGCAGATCAGAGAGGGAGTTTTGGGCCAGAAGGCCACTGTGCTCCATTGCTTGTGCAACCAATAAAACTCTTTCTCTTTGAAACCCTGGTGTCTCAGGAATTGGCTTTAAAGATGCACTGGGAGGGAAACGGATGTGGCTCAAGCTATTAGGCTCCCATCTACCATATAGGAGGTCCAGGATTTGATTCCCGGTGCCTCCTGGTGAAGGCTAGCTGGCCCGCGTAGCAAGCTGGCCTGAGCAGAGAGCTGGCCCATGTGGAGTGCTGGCCCACGCAGGAGTGCTGGCCCATGCAGAGAACTGGTGCAGCAAGATGACAGAACAAAAAGAGACACAGAGGAGAGACAATAAGAGACACAGCAGACCAGGGAGCTGAGGTGGCTCAAGAGATTGAGCGCCTCTCTCCCACTCCGGAAGTTCCCAGGATTGGTTCCTGGTGCCACCCAAAGAGAAGACAAGCAGACATAGAAGAACACACACAGCAGACAGCAAGCACAAAAACAACAAGGGGAGAGGGAGAAATAAATAAATAAATCTTAAAAAAAAAAAAAAAAAGTAAATAAAAAGATGCGCTGGGAGAAAAGAACCCGCTTTTGCTCCATGTGACTGACCTCTGTCACCAACCATCTTCCACCAGCCCCTACAAATCCTTACCTGAGATGTTGAACAAATATTAATGGATTCTGCTTTGAAGGGGAGCAAAATTATTTTTAGTCTGAAGCACCCCCTTGTCTACATCTGACCCTCCAAGAAACTGAGTTTTCTCAGCTGAACAGTACATTTCCATGCGTCAGCCTTCACCTGGACCCCTCCCCACCTATGTTTTTCTGAGCTTCAGTTTAGAACTCTTTCCTGGTCAAGTCTTGCTCAGCTGGGCTTAAGAGTCCTCTGTGGCAGGAATAGATGTAGCCAGATGAGGTTTCCTTCCCCCTCAACCCAGCCCTTTAAAGTCCTTAGAATAGGGCCTGGTATGTAGAAAGTAATATTTAACTTTTGGTAAGACAGAATAAACAGAGAATTTTAGAAGCTCTCAACATTAGCAAGAAAAGGATGGCTTTGTCCTATAGACTCCCTAAAGAATCTGAAGGACTTAAACCTTCTCTGTTGAGAAGGACTTGAGTGACCTCTCCAGACAGAGCTGGGCAGAGGGAACAAAAAAGTTAAGGACATAGTAGTATAGCCGAATTTTCTCTAGGTTCTTGGCTAAGCTGTGAGAAATGAATTTCGGGAGCAAGCCAGGTTAGTTAGGCCAGTAATTTATTGAGGAATGGTGAGCATAGAAGTGGAAGAAAATAACAGACCATGGGTCCCAGGTAGAGAGGAAGGGGCTGAAGAGTGCTAAGGAGGGCTGATTTACAGACTGCAATTCCCCATTATAGGTTATAAATGCCCAGGTCTGCTTGCATGTTCATCATGGCAAGGGGGTAAAGAAGGTGAGAGCAGGGGTCAAAAGGCAAGTGAGAGGGGCCGGTTCAGCCTTTGCTCTTGCTTTTTGAACCATTCATTATTCTGCCCCTTTGCTAATGACAGGGGAGGAGTCCCAGCTGTTTGCTGTTTCGATTGATTACCCTACCCATCAGTCCCCAATGATAAGGCCCCTGGAGAACATCCAGGGCTTCTCCTGGCTTCCGGAGGAAATCTCATTCCGAATGGGGGAATCTTGTAGGGGTCTTCCTGCAGCCACCTTGGGGGTACCGATGTCCATGTGTGTAATGGTGGTGGTTTTTCTGCCAGGTTCCAGATTCATCTATTGATTCCCTAACTAGCCTGCTTCAGTAGGAGCAGCGATTCTCAGTTGTCCACAGGTAGACACTGTTTGTAAGCATTGGAGACAATTTTAAAAGTAATATTTTGTGTTATCTAATATTAAATTTTTATTTCAGTTAAGGATTGGGCTTGTCCAGCTTCCCAAAAATTCTGTGTAGAACTGTGGCATTACCTTATTTTTTTTTTCCACATCTTATCTTCAATTCATTTCCCAACCAGTTTAGATTTTATGATCCATTACTAGTCTCTTTTGACAATATCAACTCTTTGTACCCCCAGCGTCCTTCTTTCACATTTGTGTGGCAAAATCCCAATCCTGGATAAATCCAACATTTAGCACCTGATCCTGCTGATTAGAAAATCTTCCTCCTCTCCCCAAATATATTGGCGCCACCAAAGATTTCATAGCTTCAACTGGGTTCTCAGTCCTGCTTGACCTTGACTTCCTGCCACACTCCAGGTCTGGTTACCGCCCCCTCCTATGCACTTGCCTAGCAACTGCATTTAACTATCACTTGTGTTGCTGAACTGAAACTCTTGGTTTAACAGTTTGACCTTCATTCTTAAATGTGCAGTTTTTTTTGTTGTTGTGGTTTTTTTTTGTTTTTTGTTTTTGTTTTTTTAGGTTTCTTATACAAGTATTAGCAGTAATAGATGCCAGGTAGATCTTTCAGGGTTGTCACCTATCATGCAAGGGTTTAGGACAAATTCCACAGCATCACACAGCATAGGTTAAGGAATGAGCTTTACTGGGGAAGAGGAAAACTCATAAGTTCAGGGTCAGCGGGGCAGTGGTCACCCAACATAACCATTAGGGTCAAGGCATAGCTAGCTGGTCAGTGTGTGAGCTCTCCTCCAAAGGAGAAAGTGGACTTACTCATAAAGGAATAAACAGATTGTGTGGTGCCAAGCAGTCTGGATTTAGGGTGCTAGCATTTTATAGAGGTTGATTTAGAATACTAGCTGCCCTGCAGCTGGGTACCTTGAGGCCTGTGGAATGTGCAGTCACCAGTGGAGTGGTAAGAAAGGCAGAGAGCCTTCCAGTCTCACGGGAAGCTTAGTGTGGGTGCTGTCCCTCCTGCTGAGAATGAGGTTGCCCCTGGGGTCCCAGCTGACCCTGTAAGAATTAACAAATGATTATGATTACTGAATCATTATATAGATGCTTTTTTTCCCTCATTTTTTCCCAGTATATTATAGAATAGCCAAAAGTTAATACCTGAAATTACCGAAACTGGCTAGATCAGCCTCACCCCTGTGTATACTTACTATTGTGATGGTAACCACTCCACTCTCCCATGTTTTAATCCATAAAAACCCTAAAATCCTAAAAATCAGGGATTTTGTTATTAGTTTTTGGTTATTAGGCCACTGCACTCCTTTGCTTGAGCAAACAAATAAACTCTTCTCTCTCTGAAACCAGGAGTTGGTCTTTAAAGTGCACCGGGAAGAAAGAACCTGCTTCGGCTTGGTATCAACCCTAGCTGAGCACCCAGAGCTATTCTTGGACAGTTCTGTTTCTATGTACTTATTGTTGCCAGGGTGGATGGGCCATAGAATAAGCAAGCAAGTAAAGGGTTTAATGAGAAGCGAAAGAAAGCAAGAGTACACACTCTGAGACTTGAGTGCAGGCATGCTCAAGGGCAAGGCGTGTGCTGGGGCTGGGCTGAGGCCTCATTAAGGCTGACCTCCTCCCCCTTCCTTCCTTCATTGGAAATGAAGACTTGGGAGTTGCAACATGCTCATTCGTTCTGAGTATGCAGAAGAAGGATTGGAAACACAACTTTTTCTTTGGTTCTGAGTGTCTACGGGCCTGAGTGGGGGTCAGGGGTAGGGGTACAAATGGGCTTCTGGTTATCTGTTGTCTTCAGGTATTTGGCCTTGGGCAGTTGACTCCTCCTTTGTTGGCGGGACTTTCCTTTGTCAAGCCAGGCAATGAAAGCAGAAGTTTTACACAGAACTGTTTTGTCCTTATCACCCTAGCACTTTCCTACAGCACCCTTTTTTCCCTCAGTTCCCTTGATAAGGGAAGTGCTGGGACCCTAAGCCTCCTCAGCCAGAAACCCACAGCTTTAGGAAAATAAACTCCCCTGGTCCCTTTCTCCCCTCCTCCCCGCCTTTTCTCCATGGAATCCACTTCAGGAAGATAAGCACTCCCCCCTGACCCTTTGAATTGAAATTTACAACTCTAAACAGATAATGACTCTTTTCTTCCCTAATGGCCCTCTGCTTTTAGGAAGACAAGCTAACCTGGCTCCTCTGCTCCTCTCCTGCCTGCCCATGCTCAGGAATTTGCCTGCTTAGTGTTCCTATATAAACTTATGAAAATCGAGAAACAGGGCTCAGAATTTGGAGACTGAATTCTCCTCTGGGCCCGCGTGTAATAAAACTTCGTTCATCCGTACCCTCAAGAGTGCCGCTTGGGTTTCTTTCCGTCAGCCGCAACACCTTGTTCTAGCCTGCCTCACTGTAACTGGTTATCTCTTTTATTTTCTCTCTGAGGGTAAAGGTGCCAGAATTTTCTAGAATTCTCTTCCCATCACTGAAGTTTTAAAAGTTCATATTCTAAAAGGGGATCTCACTCAAATTAGAAGTGAGATCAGTACAGGAGGCATTAGGTTTCAAAGTGGTGAGGTGGGCAGTAGGCAGGTGGGGCCTAGGTTACAGGGGGAGGCGCAGGCCCTGTGACTCAGGCTTCCACAGTCTAATGCCTCACTCCCCTCTCCTCTATCTCCCTATCCCTCCCCATCCTGGTCAAATACTTCCTTCCCCCCACCCCCCACAGTGGCAATTTGAGATTATTTTTGTGAATCCCAAAAAGAGAAAGATTGTTTTTGTAAACTGGTCTGTTCCTCTGGGTGTGATACCCTTTGAGTGTATTAAATTCAAAGGTTTTTAGTTTACTTGATAAAATCAATTTAGGGCTTTTGATTTGTCAGTAAGGCATGACTCAGTTTGAGTCTCTGCCCCCTTTGTGGGCTGATATAAAGACACTCACTCAAGAAGCTACACAAGAAGAGAGTGAGCTCTGTCATGTTTGATCCTGGGGCCCTGGGGAGAGATGAGCCATTCGCCTGATAGTTTGCAGCTGAAGAGAACAGAGCAGCTGAGAAGGCCTGGAAAGAAACCAGCCCCTTGCCAGAGACTGATATAGGAAACTCCCAGAGACCAGGCAGAGATCGCCCGCCATCTTGCTTCAACACATGGCAGCTGACTTTGATGAGAAAGTACCTCTTATGTTACCTTGAGTTGTACTTTCCATAGCCTTGGGACTGTAAGCTTTTACCCAAATAAATACCCTTTATAAAAGCCAACAGATTTCTGGTACTTTGCATCAGCACACCTTTGGCTGACTAATACACCCCACCCAGGGCTGATAAGGACTGCCTTGACCTTCAGGCAGTCCCTGGTTCCCTTCCCATCTCCCCTTTCTCCACCTCACCCCAGGTGCTCCCTGAAGCCTTTTCTTCCGGAAGTAGATGCTGAGTAAACTTGGTTTTCTCACTTTAAATAACTCTATGGATGGAATAAATCATTGAAGAATAACTGGAAACCCTTGTGGTGTTGACTTGGGCCTGATATTTCACAATGTGCAGGAATCAGACAGCTCTGATATTGCATAATATGCTGGCTTTGCAACAGAGTTGAATGGATATCCAAACACACAAGCAAAGCTGCGTATGTTTCTAGAAAGTACAGTCAAATGACTTCAAGTGAATAGAATAAATTTCAACAGATTAGAATACCTTTCATGTCAGAATACATATTGGAAGTACTTAGCCACCTTGAGGTTGAGGGACACTGCTGCCCATTCCTGGCTAGTCCAACCCTCAAGTCCAAAAGGCAGAGTTATTCCCTCTCTCAAACAACTAGCCCCAACCCCATTCCCTCTCCTGGCTGCCCACGTCATTATGAGAATGCTCCTGCTGTCCTGCTGCTGGGCTCCATTTTCACTGCTTTCCTTTTATTTATTTATTTATTTATTTATACATACATATATATATATATAATATCTCAAGAGATTTTTTGTAAGAAACTGGCTCATGCTATAGGGCAGGCTGCTGGTAAGCTGAAAATTCAGCAGGAGATGCTGCTGCCAGAGTCTTGAGGCAGAATTTCTTCTCCAGAAAGCCTGCTTTGCTCTTCAGGCCTTCAACTGACTGGGTAAGGCCCACCCACATTGTCATGGGTGATTTCCTTAAGGCCAGCTGATTGTAGGTGTTAACCACATCTACAAAATAACATCTCAGCAACACCTAGATCAGTGTTTGATTAAAAACTCAGGTACTATTGACACAAACTAAGCATCACAGTGGTGACCAGGCCCCCCTGGCAGGGAGATCCACAAGCTCTTGGAAAGCATCCTTCCACCCCACATCCCCGAGCAGACGGTGTGGAGAGCTTGCCCTCTTCAAGGTTGGTAAGTCCTGGAGCAGCCCGTGTGAGTGCCCGCTTCTTCCTGGAACTCTGCTCTCAAGAAACCCTGCAGCAAGCCCGGCCTCACACCTTCTCTCTCCCCGGAGAGTCGGCATCTGCTTGCCCGGCTCCACCTTCTCTCCCTTAATCTCAAGTTGACCTATCAGTAAGGGTGTAAAAACACCTGTTGTGCTTGCTTAAGTAACACAGTGTGTGACTCACCAGCTCAAAGGACACTCCTGAGGGACTCCCAGGTCCAGCAGCTTAGACTGGTGCCACGCAGCCAAGCCTCCAGGCATGCCGTCACCCAGAGCCCTCTCGGCAGCTCCAGGACAGCTCCCTGAATCCCGGGGGCACAGCCACGCCTCCGCTCTCCCACCCTGTCTCGGCTCCACAGATGCCTTGGACCTTCTCCCCAGAAGGGCTGGTTGGGGGTGCACAGCCCTCAGGATGCAGCCCGGCCACCCGGTCCACAGGCTGAAGTGGCAGGGGGCCAGAACAGAGCGGGGACACACGGGCTTTGGTGAGGGTGGGAAAGCTGGGCCTTCTGTGCACCAACTCTACAGCCCGTACCCCCACCTTTCCTCATCTGTCTAATGGGGAGAACAAACACAATTCCCCACAAGCATGGCCAGAAATTTCAGTGAGAGGCTGGTCGAGGCACCTAGTCCTGTACCTGGCCCATAAGCAGCTAGGACACACTGGCACCTGCCTCCAGGTCCATGGTGGGGTGCACTGGTTCCCCCCTTAGGCTCAGTGGTGGGATGCACTAGCCCAGGGTCCCAGCCCATCAGAGCACCTGAATGACCTGTGGAGATTTTCTAGACCAGGACAGTGCCCTCCCTGGACTGGATCCCAGCTCAGGGTGATAAGCAGGTCAGGTAGATGGCCTGAACAAAGGAGCAGCTTCTGGGGACCTTCTGAATTTTAAAAACACCCCCAGTTGTGCTTTCCAGCCTTCAGAACCTCTTCCCCAGCTTCACATTCTTTGGAGAGGTTAATTACATAAAAGAACAGGGCTGGGATGTTGGTGACGTGCAGTCACGGGCCCTCTGGGCTGGACGTGATCCTGGGGACAGACAGTAGATGGGCAGCTCCCAGGTCCCAGTCTAGCCCCAGTCCCAGCAATGGGGGTTGAGTCACAGGGCAGGGGTCCAGGGGCAGCAGCCTGGATGCTGGAGAGACAGGATGTGCCCATTCAAGTCTCCTGATTTGTTTGTAATAAGACAGGACACTACGATCCATTCAACACTAGATGGGCACTGCGGTGATTAGAGGGCAGGGAGGGGCAGGGCAAGGAGTTACGAATGTCTAGGGCAGAACCCTCCAGAAGACTCGTCACTTACCCCATGGGGCAAAAATAAAAGTTACATGATCACCATTGATTCAGATTAGAGGGGAGACAGAGAGCCGGGACCTCAGCATGAAGCCAGCACAGAGGTTCGGACTGGTCAGTGCAACAAAGCCCCAACCCTGCTGGCCAGCACCACAGATGCAGTACAGGTGGGCAGACAGCCGGCCAGGGAAGGAGACAGGCTTTTCTTGCTGGGGACTCACTTCATTCTGAGGACCCCTTCCCCCACTGTAAGGCCGGGAGGAGGCTGAGGGCTGGTGCTAGAACCCAGCACCCCAGCCAGGAAAGATCAGAATCACCCAGGCCACGCCTGCCCCTGATGTTCCTTCTCACCTTCTACTGTAGGCTGGTGGGTGCAGCACTGCCAGAACTGTCTCTGATGACCACTGGGACACTAGGGCCACTCTGGGAGTGACTCTGTCCCCCTTTCTGCTTTGGACGGCAGAGAGGCAGCAAGGGGCTTTGGGGAACATGGGTAGAAGATGCCAGAAGCACATGGTGTATGCATGCAGCATGCTCCAAGCACATTTTCTGGCACTGATGCGGCCTCTCCCATTACTGCGAGGAGCCCTACCAGGCATGGGAATGCCCATTGCCCCCCAAAGGCCAGGCAGCGATGATGTACGGTCCACTGTTTCCTTTTTGCATCTGGCCTGGACTCAGAGCTGTGACTCATGGAAAGAGTCTGGGAAGGGCCAGGCCGGCCTTGGGAACCCGCGGGGGCGCTTGTCCTCAGCTCAGCTCACAGCTGCGCTTCCACTGAATGGAGCAGTCCGTGGTCCAATGAGCAGCTGAGATCCTTTCAGGACAGCAGGAGGCCTGCAGGGCCCCCTGTTATCTGACCACTCATGCTGGGGAGCTGAGCTCCAGAGCACTGTGCTGGGGTGAAAAGCTTCTCCCCACCAGCTTCCCATGGAGGAGCAGAGGCTGTCACTCCTACTTCAGGCTCCTTCTGGGCTGGCTCTGGGTGAGGGGTTGGTATTTCCGGTATTTTGTCTTCTGTTGCTCTAAACTCCTGTGTCTTTAAGAGTCAAGTCTGTCCATAACACTTGTGTTCCTGCCTCCAGGCAGAAAGTTCATTCTAGCTTTGGAAGGAGCTGGAAGGAGTGGGCAGAAAGGGGAAGAGGCCCGGGGAGGGGAGCAGGAGTGAAGCCCCTCCTGCCCCATTGCTCCCAGGGCAGCAGAAGAAAGAGACAGCCATGAATGCAGCCATACCCCAGCTGCGGAAGGGACAGTGAGCGTCCACAGAAGGCGGGACCAGGGCACCACCGCAGGGGCTGTGGTTTCCAGGAGTAAAAGGGCTGGAAGAGCCTATCAGACACCAGGGGTGCTCTGGGCCTGCAGCTTGGTCGGATGGGGCCGAAGGTGGCTCGGCGGGGTGCTGAGGGCTGAGCTGTGGCACAGGCAGGCCGACTGGCCTCATGTGGTCCAGCTGTACTTGATGCCACCCTTGGCAAAGATGCTCAACCACGACAAGAAGCTGCAGAGCAGGCTGAGAGTCTGGCAGTAGATCCTCTGTGGGATGGAGCACAGGCTCAGGTTGGCCCAGGTGCTAGATGTAGTCCAGAATGGTCCATGGTGGGTGGCCGCCATTGAGGAGGAGGACATAGGTGAAGCCATCTTTTTTTTTTTTCCCCTTTTTCTCTCTCCACTCCATCCCCCCACCCCGAGTTGTTGTTTTTGCACTCGCTGTCTGCTCTCTGTGTCCATTTGCTGTGTGTTCTTTCTGTGTCTGCTTTTCTCTTTAGGAGGCATCAGGAAATGATCCTGGGACCTCTGGTGTGGGAGAGAGGGACTCAATTGCTTGAGTCACCTCATCTCCCTGGTCTTCTGCGTCTCTCACTGTCTCTCCTCTGTGTCTCCCTTTTTGTAGCATCATCTTGCTGTGCCAGCTCTCCGTGGCGCAGTTCAGCTTGCCTTCACCAGGAGGCCCCAGGAATCGAACCTGGGGCTTTCTATATGGCAGATGGGAGCCCAATCACTTGAGCCACATCTGCTTCCCTGAAGCCAACTTTGAGGATCCCTCAGATGGAGTAGCAGTAGAGGAGGTAGTGATGCTGCTTAAAGTCTGTGTTCGTAGGTGCAAATTGCTGCAGTATTGGTGGTGAGGATGTGCAGACAAATGGCTTAGCAGTGGTCCTGCTACATGATTCTTTAAGCTTTCTAGTAAAAAGGAGCCTATGCCATGCTTTTGGAATTCTTTCCCTACTCCCAGACTTAGGATGTAGGCGACTTGGGTGTTGACAGAGAAGCTGGAGGCTAAAATGTCTCCATCCTCTTTATGCACCTTGGTCCTAATTTTTTTTTTTTTTTTTTTTTTTAGGCACCAGGGATTGAACCCAGGACCTTGTACATGGGAAGCAGGCTTTCAACCACTGAGCCACATCTGCTTCCCTTGGTCCTACTTTTTATTTCAGCTCCTATCATTCCCATGATGGCATCTCTATAAGTTGCAGCAAGGGAGAAGAACTTGTTTTGGATGTGATCTCACAATACATTGAGTCTGGGTGCTCAGTGGGAATGGGTTGCCACAGAGCTGTGTCTATGTCATCGTGGCTGGAAGTGCAGGCTGGCCTCTCTGAGGGCACGTGAGGGCACCACCTCTGTCATCCACACATTTATCCGGTTATTGGTTCACAGTTCCTTCATTTGTATTTGGACTTGAACTTTCACATACCCAGTTCCCAGCTGGGTGTGGATGTGTGGTAAGCATGATTGAATGAAACTGTCTTCACTGCTTTCCTTTTGCTCTCAGAACACAAGCTTGGAAGTCCCAAGCAGTGATTAGGTTAAGAGCCTGGCATAGGTGTCTGACGACCTTGGGTTTTAATATTAGCTTTGCTTCTTACTGGCCATGTGACCTTGGACTACTTAGTCAACTTCTCTGTGTCTCAGTTTCCTCATCCTTAAAATAGTGATAGAGTTTTAGTTCGTAGGGTTTTGTGAGAGTTAAATGGAGTAATGCAGGTCCTGTGGATAGCATGGTGCTTTTTAGCACATGTGCAGGCAGCAGAAAATATTTTTTATATTAACCAGTTTTCTCCACTATTTCCTTTCTCCTCTTTGCCCTCTCCCTACTGCTCCATTCCCAAACCATACTACCAGTTAATACACTATGCTTATGGCTTCAGAGGTGGGCAGGGAACAAGGCAAATAGGTCATCTCTTCCTAGATTTTGTTTTTCAAAAGTCTGTATCTATCCTTAGAAGAACCAAAAAAATAAAAAAGCATTGGGGGGAGGGGTGTTTCTCATTTTCCTACAAAGTAAACAAAATAAAAATAAGTACAAAAGCAAAAATAACTAGGATTCCCATAGCTTGGAATACAAAAGATGATAATGAGGAAGCCATGAGGTTTCCTGGTTGGAGGAGGCAGAAGGCAGGGCCACAGACAACTTCACAGAGCTCTCCCCTGCCCTGGCATGGGCGTGGGCATGACAGACTGATTCACGGTCCCCTGATCACAGCCTCCAAGTGCTGACGCCTGCAAGATCTGATGACATCAGGGCCAGGGGCCCTACCACAGGCACATGGCACTTTGTAAGCCCCATCCTCACCACAAAATTGAGGAAAAGAGGAAAGGATGGGGACTCAAAACTGCAATCAAATTATTATAGAAACAGGCTTCAGAATTGAGCAATTAAGTAAATGGATGGCAAATATTGGGAGCCAGGTTTCTACTGTTGGAGTGAGAGGTTACAGACCAGCCAGGGGAGGAGGCTAGAATGATCCATGTAGTTAAGGTTTTTTTTGTTTTGTTTTGTTTTTTAATATATATTTTTATTTTTTTAAAGATACTTAGATTACACAAATGTTATGCAAAAAATATAGGGATTCCCATATGCCCTGCTCCCCACACCTCCCACAAAACAACATCCTTCATTAGTGTGGCACATTCATTGCAATTGATTAACGTATCCTGGGACTTTGCCATCGAGCATGGACTATAGTCCACATTGTATAGTGGCTTCCATCCAAAGGGTGCAGTATGGAAAAGGAAGAAACAGAGTTAAGTGCACAGTTTACACTCTCTCCCACACAATTCTGCAGGCTATTGTAGTAAAGGTTTAGAATAGGAGACATCAGTAAGACCTCATGTTTAGCTTAATATAGATGCAGCTGATTACATATAGAAATATTTATAGGTATATTTATTTACATACATGAGTTAGCATATACACATATATTTCCTTGCTCTGTCAGCTGAGAGGGCCTAGAAGCTATGACATCACAGT
>JAQZBX010074932.1:0-14678 GCA_029593785.1 Cabassous unicinctus
TTTTTTTTTAGGAGGTACAAGGACCTCATATATGTAAGGCAGGCTTTCAACCAGTAAGCTACACCACTGAGCTACATCTGCTCCACTGGTTAGGCTTCTGAAGTTTCCTCATCTGTCTCTCCCCACCCTCTTTTCTCTCAGGCCAATTGGGCTTCTGACGATTTGTTTCTTGCCTTTCTTATCTTCACTTGTCCAGGAATGTTACACACCTGTCGGTCCACCCTTCACTGATCCACTTCCACTCTCTAGCAGGGCGGGTGAGTATGACAGCCTGCTTGACCAGCTCTCCGTCCTCTTTCCCTGGAACCACTTCAGCTCTGGCTGATGCTTCCCCCCACCACCCCTGCTCTGTTTACACTACCTCCCTTACCCCTTATAACTATCTTCCCCTGAGTTGCCTGGGTGCTGGTCTTATAATTAATCGCCCCACAGCTTCTCCACTCAAGAGCCTTTGGGTACTGGGATGCTCCCTTGGTTACCAGGGGCTTTCCTTTCTCTCAGAGCTGGTTGAGTGCTGGTCTTCCAGCCAAGTCACCCCCTGGATTCCCTGTCCCTCTGAGCCATCTGTGTGTGACTTGAGTGCCCTATCTCCTACAGCTTCCCTTTCCCCTGCCAACTGGGTTCCCCCTCTCTAGCTGCCCTCTCCAATTGCCCCCACAGTCACATGGCTTCCCTTCTGCCAGGCCAACTTGCCTATCTTCACACAGCTTCTGGAGAAGTGCTGTCTGTCATTTCCTACACCATCATCTTGGATCTGCTATCAGTAAGATATTAAAACAGAAAGTCAGGGACTTTGCAGGTCTAAATATTTATCAAATTCTTCTTGGTAAGTATCTTCTCAAAGAACACATACTAAATACTACAACTGCTAATCAAACTTTTAAAAAATTGTATGAGCGTTTCCCAAAAGAAAGTGTTCCTGCAATTTTCCTGGACCTTCAAATCACATTATCATATGAAAGTTTTATTATTGTCCTTGTCTGCTAGGCCTGCAGTGACAAAATTCACACAATGGGTTGCTTAAATACCAGGAATTTAGTCTCAGAGATTTGGACTTTAGAATCCAAAATCATGTCTCAACATGCCATGCTTTCATTTGGAGTCTGTGGCATCTGCTGCTAGCTTGCCACGATCTTTGGGGTTCCTTACTTTGCATCTCTGCCACTATCACATGGACACTACTTCATTCTTTGGCTTCTTCTTACTTCTTGCTTCTTCTCTGCCTTACTGTGTTGCAAATTCCTCTGCCTTATAAAGTTTCTAGTGATAAGGAATAGGGCCTACCCTCATTCATTTGGTCTCATCTATTTAGGTGTTTGAAGATCCTATTCACAAATGAGTCCAAACCTAAACTAATAAAAACAACTTTAAGTTCCTATCTATATGTGGGTTCACAAAAACTGCAATGTGGAAAAAGACCTGAACATATCTTAACGGAGTGAATGATTAAATCTACAACAAAACATTGTTTTAAAATATTCCCTCTTTGTTTAGGTGGGGAGAGAGAGAGAGGAATTCAGTCACTATTATAGGGGGAAAGACATGAACTTGCTCATATTTTGCCTGAGAGCCTGTAAGGTAAGTTCACACTTGACATTTACATCAGATTATCTGGGGATGCATAAAAAAACATTTCTGCATGCCACTTCCCTCGCTATATTTGCTTTTCCTAAACATAGAGATGGCTGTGCTTCTCTGAAATAATTCTGCAGCACTGCTGACTTTGAGTAGTATCCAATTCTAAAATGTCTTTTCTTGCAAAGATTAACAATGTTCTTCCATGATGACTCTGATATTACAGAGCAGGTGTTGGGTAATAAACTATGTTCTTTCTGATTGATTACTCTTTATATTACAATTTAAATATTTTTAAACTTGTATTTCTAATGAGTTGATGTGACATGAGCCAAAGTGTCCGTTGTATGCATTTTTTTTCTTGGTAAGGCAACATTGATGCCTAATGTCCCTCAAGTTATACTACCCTCCTATGACCTCCTACACATGATTGCATAAAAATTATATCAACAAACACAGACTATCTAAGAGTAATGCACCAAAAAAACTATTTCATTAATAACCATATTTTCACTCACATCTCAGGTATATACAATCAGGAAAAATCCATTTACCAGACACAAACATCACTTACTCTTTCAAAAGAAGATATAACCCAAACAAAAGAATCCAGCATTCTTACACTTTCGGCAGTTAATCATAGCCTCACTCTATGAGTTATTTAACTAGAATAATCCTCACATTTATAAATTTGAGAATGAATGTTATGTTAAAAACATGCAAGAACAGTTCTGGTCATTTCTGTTTGAATCCACATGAACAGCTATAGTTAACTATCATCAATCAAGTGCATAAATGGGTTTAAAAGGAACTCCTGCTACTGTGAAAAGATTGAGTTTCTAACCTATATTTGGTCATAGAGAGTTTTGCATTTTCAAATTTGGTATTTCCTTTATTTGTCAAACCTGCAACCAAATGAATAAGCAAAAGTGTCCTTGGTGACCCAGGTTTAAAAATTACTGATGGATCATTTGCGTAATTAACTTTGGGGAAAAAATTATACATAACACAAAAACAGTGGGTACTCACACTGTAGAAACAGGTAAAACCATTGGAAGCTCCAGCAGAAATAGGTAGGAAAACAATAAGGATCTAATTTTTAAAAACATAGGCCATTAACTTTTAATTAATTTCTTCCTTGTAAGGTAATTAAATGGTCATTCACCTCCATCTCCTCCTTTATCAATTTTCTCAAAAATGAATAAAGTATGTGTAGCTATGACACATCATCATATGAGCATTTGCAGGAGTACATAATGTAAATGAGTGAGGAAAATAACTTTAAAAAGTGATAAAAAATGTTATTATTTTCAAGCATATGCTTCCACAATGTCTTCCTGCAAAATACTCATTTATATTATATGTAATATTTACAAATGCATTACCATTAAACTAAAAACCTGCTTGAATACTGAGATACAGAGCATATCAAATATTGTTATAAATTAGATATCTATGAACCTACTTTGTCTCAATAATTATTGTTATGCCTCATTTTAATTCCATTTAACTTTGGTCTAAACTTTTACTAAGGTATCATCAATGCTAATAACATTGTTGTAATTATATCCTTCTTTCCAATGTTTCACCATTGTAAAATATAGTTCTGTGGATAAAACAATTTATCCAAAACCACTCATTTTGGTTTATTTTCCATTTTTCACAATTATAATAATGTTTTTCAAGAAGAATCCATATACAAACTTTTTTTTTGCATATTGTTAGACAAAATGCTAGATGTAAGTACTGTTTGTGGTATTTGCAGTCCCCTATTAGTGAATCTCAGCAAGGAACTTTAGGAGTTTTGGAGCAAGGCTCTCAATCCTCTCTAGATAACTACTCCCTTCTTGAGCAAGAGCTTTGGATTGTACCTGATTTAAGTAGAAACTGAACACTTGATTCTGGGCCACCAAGTTACCATGAGAACTGAGCTTCCCATCATGAACTGGGTGTGGTCTGACTCACCAAGCTATAACGTTGAGTGTACACAACAGCACTCTATCATCAAATGGATGGGATGTATACAAAAATGGGTTCAAACAGGCACTGAAGACAAAACTATTTTACATGAAGACTTGGTCCAATGCGTATGGCCCTCACTACTGCTATGTTACCTGCCCTTTCTCAGCCAACAACTATGGCCTTTTGGGTAGTTCTCTTGGATCAACAGACAGAAGAAGAGAATATTGGGCATGCTTTACTGGCGCTTGCACGCAATGTGCAGGCACCATCTGAAATCTCTACAGCCCCTTTCTTATATGTTCCTGAAGGACAGCAGTGAAAGGAAATCTCCCCTGATGGTAGGACCTCAATTAGGGCACATGTTTTTCATTTTTCTTTAAGGAGAAATGACCAGACAAGTCTTTGAATAGTGATACATTATGTTCTGCTAAGCAGGAGGCAGAAACTCTAAATGCTATGCAGAGTCAGTTTTATTAAATGTTTTGCTAAGGAAGAGGCAAAAAACCCTAAATTTTATACAACGACAGTTTTACTTAATCAAATGAGTTTCAGATTATATTAAATTATTATAACAATTGGGCAATCACAAAATATAAGGGTAATAAAGACATAAGAAAAAAAAGAAATTATTTACAATCTCTCACCAAATCTGGGGAAAACACAGCATCTGAACTCTCACATGACTGGGGGCTCCTTTGCAGGCAATCAGAGTCCAGATTCAAAAACGGTCATAGGCAGGGCATCCCCTCCTAGGTGAGGCTCTGACTGGCAGCTTGGGGACCACACCTTTTAAGGGGTTCTGAATCCCAGAACTCCAATGAGTCTTGCAAATTTTGAGAAATGACCTCATCAAAAGTAACTGGATCTATCTGGCGGGGGAGGCCAGCCTTCCACAGGAGAGATGTCATGTCTCAAGGGGCCTTTGTTCTATTCTATTTATGGTACACTGAACAGAACATAAAGGTTTTTAGCTTTTAGTTTTACAGAGACCCAAACAAGATGTGTAAATATCACATCTGGTAACTTGCTCCTTCTAAACGTTTGTTTTTTGGGTAATGGTTGATGGGGTTGCTTGTTTAGTAGCATTATAACATTCCAAAGGACAAAGAACAAGTTAATCATTCACAATTCTAGGCTAAAACAGCAGAGACTATTGATTAGAAAGCTTATGAATTCACAATTCTTAATAATTATTTTCTCATAGCACATCATTTGGTCCAAAGAATTGGAAATTTATATATACAAAAGAAAAACAACAGACACATTTTCCCAGTGCCATAAAGAGAGAAGAAAATAAAAACCCTGACTTGTAAGGTACCATACTCACAACAGGTATTCTCACATTCTTAGAAATTCTGTGTTAGAGAAGTGGGCAGGGACATGGCAGACAGTTATCTGTTGCTACTGGCAGGCATTCTAGGTGTCCTTCCACAGATCTCTCCTTCACAGAGGGCAACTCCTGAGTCCATTGTTCCTGTTTCATTTTTAGTATTTACAATCCACCCCTGCATAGGGATGGCAGTCTTCAGAGTGCCTGGACACTATTGGGTTACGCTTTTTACTCGCAACAGGGAGTGGTATGTGGCACATAGTTGCTTTCATAAGGGGCTGTATTGTACTTGGGCCCCTTCCCACAATTGCGACTAACACCCAAGGGGTATTTGTTTAGAATGTTGCCTCTGCTACAAACCCCACCCAAATTCAATATAGGTACTGGCCACATCCATTTCACAGGGTAAATTAAGATCTACTGCCCCCCTTACTGCTTAAACGTGTGCCACTGTCCTCTTTGTTTCTTTCCAAGCAGCTTTTTGGAGTTCCTCTTATTTCCATGCACAACATTTCCTAAATAACATATACAATGGGTTTAACATCTGAGCTAAATGAGGGTCTCCAGTACCCCCAAAATATTACAAACTCTACTAATATGAGAAAACATTGCACTTTATCATTTACTGGAGAAGGTACAGTTTTTGTTTTACTAAACTAAACAACACTTAAGAATTTGATAGACAGTCAGGACTTTGTAGCTTGTCACAGTTGTTTGTCCATCCTAGGCTCTTAAGATAAGATACCATTATCTCTGATGCTTCTTTTAATTCCCAAAAAAGGATTACTGGTTAACATAATATTATCCATAGGTTTACAGCCACAGATTTCTTTCACGCAGACAGAATCTTTGCCACCAGGCCAAGACAGATGGTTGGGCTATGCACACAGCCTTGGGTAAGCACTGCAAAATCCACCATTGGCCTTCTCACATGAAGGTGAATGCAGATTGGCTTGACTTGCATAAAGAGACACTAAAGAAAGCTTAGAAAGTTCAAAAAAAAAATGTTAGTGACATAACTGGATATTAATTTCTTGCAACAAACTAGCAATATTTGGGACAGCTGCATACAGCAGTGGTGTTATTGTAATTTAGATAATCTACTGTGCACCACCCCTCTTTTTCTGCAGCCATAAAGTGCTTCTTTAGTGGAGGTGGGACAAATCAGATGAACACAAGCTAAAGCATCCGCTTCTTGATTTCAAGGCAGAGAGGTTGTTTCTGTGACACATACCAATTAAAAAAATAATTGAAACCATAATTAACAAAATTATTCTTTTATCTAATTTTACAGTGAAACATTGTTAAATTTCCAGAAGTCTTATACAATCTTTAAGAGTTTTTAATTCAATTTTCATAATTATAAAAACAATTCAAGAAGAAGCTTTGTTCAAACTTTTTCTGTCATATTGTCAGACTAATTGCTAGGCTTATATGCTGTTTGAAAAATTTGCAACCTCCCATTAGTGAATCACAGCACAAACTATAGGAATTTGGGAGCAAAACCCTGAATCCTCTGTATATATCTATTCCCGTTTTGAGAAACAGCTTTGACTTTCTACTGGGTATTAATATAATGAGATTGAACACTTAACTATCAGCCACCAATTACCTTAGAAGCTAGCTTTCCATCATGAACGCTGAGTTGTCTGATTCTACACAGCATAAAGTTGAGCGTGCACAGCAGCCCTCCATTATCAAATGGAAGTGATATATAAAAGAAAGGGTTTAAGCAGACACTGAAGTCACAAAATGAAAGAAGAACTGGCCAAAATGCAATGGCTCCTACTCCTGCCACAATATCTTCTCTAATCCAGCCCACAGCAATGGCCTCTTGGGCAGTTCCTTATGATCTGTTGACTGAGGAAGAGAAAACAAGGCATGATTTACAGACTATTTTGCAAAATGTGTAGGCACCACTTGAAATCTCTAAGGTCCTTTTCTTTTCTTCATGACCCTAAAAGACAATTGTGAAAGGACATCCTACCAGGTGGCAGAACTTCAAGGAGTAATCCTGGTTGTTCAAATTGCTTTGAAGGAGAAATGACCAGACATGTGATTGAACAGTGATATATGGGTTGTCACCAATTGTTTGGTTGGATAATCAGGGATAAAGAAGGAACATGATTAGAAAATTATTGAAAAGGGGATCTGGGAGAGAGACAAGGGGATAGAACTGATCTTTCTGAATGGCAAATATGTAAAGATCTATGTGTCCCTTGTGAATGCTCACCAAAGTGTGACCTCAGCCTTGAAGATTTTTATAATCAAGGGAATAGAATATCCATTTCTGTGGAGACCAGTCAGACTCTTTAGAATGACACCTCCCATTGTCCAATGGCCTCATGGACAAAGTAGTCAAGGTGGCAAGAATGGAGGTTATGCATGGATTCAGCAACATGCCCATCCACCCTCCGCGGCAGACCTGACTGTAACAACTGCTGCACTGCTACACAGTGCGCTGTGGGAATACAGGCTTAGACAGAACATTTTAACATTCAGCAAATGACCGTTTCATTACTTCCACTGCACAACGTGTCCAAAAGAGCATGTGAAGAGATCCCATTGTGTTTGGTCACCTTGGGAGACCAACTGCTCTGGTAGGGTCAGTGGATGGCACACTTAAATTAGTTTTGGAGAAGAGAGACCCTATATTGCTTGAGTGTTGATTATTTATATACTGCAGTGGGAGAGGACTCTGCCACTGAGAGTTCTCTACCTGATGAGCAGCAGGAGCTTATTTTTTCCAGGATCCCTTTCAAAGTTTGGTCAGTCCTTTTCATTAAACCTAGTATCACCAGGGCTGTGGAATGGAAGAGACTGACACATCTGCACACAATAAAAAAGGAGGCAGGGGCCAGGTGAAGGCCAGGAGATTGCTGCTGAGCATGTGTCTCTAATTTTTCCAGAAGGAAGTATCTGTTTCCCTGCGTTTTCCAGGTTCTAATGGCTGCCAGCATTCCTTGGCTAGTGGTTGCTTTACTCTAACTGGGTTTATGTCATAACATCTCCCTCTCTTATTCTCCTACTCTATCTTTCCCATATAAGAAACTTTGTGATTATGTTGGCCCATCTAGATAATCCAAGATAATCATCTCTAGATGCTTAATTTAAGCACATTTGTAAAGTTTCTTTTGCACATTAAGATTACATAGTTACATATTCTGGAGATTAGGACTTGAGCATCCTTGGGACAACTTTACTCTGTCTACCACAGTTGTGTGTAAGAATTGTGAATTACTTTGCCATAATAAATAGTCAGGTAGATATGAAAGACAAATATTTTTTTGCAAAAAGGATTTTAAAAGACTCTTTTAAAATAAAACAATTGGAGTAACAGTATGATAATAATTGCTTGGATGAAGTATATCAAATATGGTGTATGCATGAATAGATAAATATAATTTAGGAAACATTGTCCAGTCTTGGAGTGATTTAGAGAGTTGACTTATTAAGTTGATTTTTATTGTACTTTTTACTTTAAATTTTAGAAGTTTATTCTTTTGTTGGTTTTCCATATTTTAGCATATGTTTAATAGAATAGCAGATATGAGAAATAACCTTGCCAAATTTGCAAATAACAATGTTTTTGAAAAATAAAAATTTTGTTTATTCCTTTTAAATTCAGTGAAGTATCTCATAAGATCAATATATTGTGTATTCATTTTCTTATTGATTAAAAATTTAAAGTAATGTCTTTGCTTTGGAATTATAACAATTCCTAAAATAAATTCTTCATGCTTTTAACAAACATACATATTTGACAAGTCATTCTGGTTGCAATGTGTGAAACCAATATAAGGCTCTCATCTGTCTTCAAATTCATTTACAGAGGTATAAATGCTGTTAACACCTTGGTGTATACATTATCACACCATTGTTCTTTCATAGAGGTTTCCCTTTTTAGTGTTTTTGTTTTTACTGAGTAATTAATGACACATCCTGAAAGTTGTTTTTTCTTCACTTGGCAATAGATACTTGATGGTCCTCTCATGTAGTAAACTGAAATCCTCAAAAAAATGTTTATTATCCACTATATATATATATATATATTTATATATATATATATACACCACACTAAAAAATGGGATCATCTGAACAATGTCTTATTTTTTTAAAATGTTCCTCCTCATTTTATCTCTGATTCAAGATTCAATCACTTATTTCCTGCCACTTATTGCCTCCTTTGAAAACAGCTTTCCCTTAATATTCTACATCATTTTTGACTATATACAAATAAATTATTAATAAATGAATGAATATTTTCACAATACATAAATACATTTGTAAATACAAATGCTGAAATTAAAAACTCTCTTCCAAGAATATTGAATGCCTTTCTTTCACTCTTATATTATCTCTTATTTTCCCTTATAAGTTTTTTTACCATTTTATTTACAGTTAACCTGTGCATTTTATGTTAAATTTATTATCTGGACAATTAAGTTTTAATTTAATTTAATTCTGTTCAAGCAGCATGTGATACTCGGAGACATTTTCTAACTGTTCTAAAATTTAGCATATTCAGTATTTTATTCACCATTCCATTTCTAAAATTTGTTATACTTCCATTGTCCTCTTACGATTTTAACTTGTGACTACAGTAGGCCACAGGTGAGGTGTAATTTTTTGATCAGCAGCAATGCCCCTTGGCTCTCAAGAATATTCCCTTTTCACAAATTAAATTATATAATTTCGCCATTGATTCCATGTCTTTCTTGACACTTTCCATTACTATGAAAAATGTTCATAAATAACAGGTAGCTTGGACTCACCATACAAACTCTAAGCAGAACTTGAATTCTCAGATCAAAAACAATACTTTCTTTCTTTATTGATAATTAGATGAGTGTTGTTAATTCCTCTTTACCTCCCCAAACCCTCCTGCTCCACCTTGTATAATCCATATTTTTCTGAATATGTATATCTTTTAAAACATGCGTGTAAATTTTCCTTCTGAAGAAAGAGATGACTGCCTTCTCTTTACTTTGATTCTCCAGTAAAATGATTTAATTTTTATCATACCAAATTTTGCTTAATAAAAACAGATTTAATGCAGAAGTCAAGGATCTTTTGATTTTATGTTTAGGTTGCTCCACAAATATTTCTCAGGACAAACATTAATTATACCAGAAGGGATTCAAATATTTCCAATATGCAATTATATCATAAGGTTAGCAATTTCACTTTATTGTTTAACCTACTATTTTCTCTTCTGAGTGTGGGCTGACTTGACTGAGAATATTTGTGCATTTCACTGAGTTATGAAAAAGGGAAGAAGCACTGACTGAGGCCATAGTTTTCCTGCAAGTTAGAACTCGCCTAGGGAATTTGGTCTTTCATTCAACAGTTAAAAAAGGATTTCTAGATTACTTGCTTTATCTGGAATTTTATATAAATGTACTTATTTCATCTGTTTTATTTCACTCAGAATACTCTTTTGAGATTCATTCATGTTTTTTCCTGCATTTATAGATCATTTCTTTTCATTTCTGAGATAAATTTCAAAGCTTGATTATACCATAATTTATTACCTATTGGTACTTTGTCATTTTAATTTTCTAACTAATTATAAATAACGGTGCTATAAATATTCATGCCAAAGTCTCTAATGGCATGTGCTTTCATTTCTTTGGGTAAGTACTTAGGAATGGAATGGGTGGGTCTTGAAAGGTATATGTTCAAATATTTAAAAACTGCCAAATGGGGTTTCAAAGTTGCTGCATGATTTTACGTTCCCACAAGCAGTAGAGATGTGTATAGCTCACCCACATCCTTGGTATGATCAGTCTTTATAGTCTTAGGTCCTTAGCAGGTGTGTAGTTGTATACCTTGTGGTTTTACTTTGCATATACTTACTAGCTAATGTGCTTGAGGATCTTCTGGTATGCTTCTTTGTCATTTATCCTCCTTGGTGAAGTGTCTGTTTAAATTATTGCCTATTTTAAGATTCGGTTTTGATTTACCTTATTAAGGAGTCTTGATATAAATCTTTTGTCAGGCATGTGATTCACCAATATTTTCTCATTTTGTGGAGTGTCTTCTCATTCTATCAACACTGTCTTTTTGATAGAAATATATTTCCATTTTTGATGAATTCCTTTTCATCAGTTTATTTTAATATATTTTTATTACTGAAGTTGTTTTCTTACCACAGAAACATGCACATATGTAGAATTCCTCTACAACAACCCTTCATCAACACACCACATTGTTGTGGAACATTTGCTACAGATCATGAGATAACATCATCAGACCATTACCACTAACATTGGTCTATAATGTATATTTGGCATATTTTTAAATGTAACTATAGTCCATGGATTACATTAATTGGATTTTTCCCATGCTTCTCCAAATTCTCACCATCCTGCAACAGTGATGTACATCTGTTCTAGTTCACAGAAGGACATTATTGCATTTGTACTATTAACCACAATTCTCATCCAACTCTGGGTTCAGTGTGTTATTCTGTCCCTAGATTATTCTCTGACTTTCTTTGCTTTGACATTTATATCATTTGAGTACCCTTTCAGCCACAATCCCATTTATAAACCAGCTGCTACTCACTTCAATGTGTTACAAGTATCTGTCCTCCTTCACAGCTTTCCCTCCTCCTGTCTACTAGTAACTTATACTCTAGGATTTAACTACATACATTTATTCTTCATATTTAGTTCATACTAGTGAGAACATGCAATTTGTCCTTTATTTCTGACTTATTTCACTTAGCATAATATCTTCAAGATTCATCATATTATCATGTGTGTCCCAATTACATTTCTTCTTACTGCAGCATTGTATTCCATTATATGTATATACCTTGTTTTGTTTATCCGTTCATTGGTTGATGGACACTTGGGATATATCCATATTTTTTTTACAATTGTGAATAACTCTGCTATAAACATGATTGTGCAGATGTCTGTTCGTGTCCCTGTTTTCAATACTTCTCTATATAATCCTAGTAGTGGAATTGCTGGATTATATGGCAGTTCTATAGCTTCCTGGGGATCTGCCAAACTGTCCTCCATAGAGTCTGCACCATTTTACAATCCTACCAATAGTAAAGGTATGTTCCTATTTCTCCACATCCTCTCCAGCAATTATTGTGTTGTGGGTTTTTAAAATAATGATTAAGTGCAATTAGATCCCATTTATCCATGTTTTCTTTCATGCTTATGCTTTTGGTGTAAGTGTTAAGAATGCACAATTTAACACCAGGTAAGGAAGATGTTTTCCTACATTTTCTTCCAGGATTTTTATGGTTCTAGTTTTTATATTTTGGTCCGTGATTCATTTTGAGTAAATTTTTGTATGGGGTGTGAGATAATGGTCCTCTTTCTTTCTTTTGGCTGTGAATATCCAGTTCTCTTAGCACCATATGTTGAATAGACTGTTCTGCCACAGATGGGTGGGCTTGAAAGGATTGTCAAAAATCACTTGACCATGGGGAGCAGATATAGCTCAAGCAGTTGGGTGACTGCCTCCCACATGGGAGGTCCTGGATTCAGTTTCGGGTGCCTCTTAAAGAAGATGAAGAAACGCTGCAACTAGCAGATGCCACAAAGGCTGCAATGAACAGATGTCACAAACAGCAATGCTGCAACCAGCAGACACCACAATCACTGCAATGAGCAGATGCTGCAACAAGCAGATGCCACAACGAGCAGATGCTGCAATGAACAACTCCACACTGTGGCATCCCACAAATGCCACAACCAGCAGATGTGGCAGTCAGCAGATGATGCAGCCAGCAGAAGACACTGCCAGTGGGGAGCAGATTTGGCTCAGTCAGTTGGGCACTTGCTTCCCATATGGGAGGTCCCAGGTTTGATTCCTGGTGCCTCTAGGGAAGATGAGTAGCCACAGCGAGCAGACACAGTGAGCAGACAATAAACAGACAGATGAGGGAGTCATCTAGGGGGAAGGTGAATGGATAAAAAAATAAATCTTTAAAAGAAAAAATCACCTGACTATAGATGTGAAGGTCTGTTTCTGAAACATCCATGCCAGTACCAGGTTGTGTTTACCACTGTTGCTTGGTAACATGATATAAAGTCCAGATGTGAGAGTCCTCCAACTTTGCTTTTCCTTTGTAAGATGTTTCTGGCTATTTGGGACCCATTATCCTTCCAAATAAATTTGATAATTGTGTTTTCCATTAGTTTTTAAAAAGCTGGTGGAATTTTTATGGAGATTGCATTGAATCTGCATATCCATTTGGGTAGAAAGACATCATAATGATATTTAGTCTTCCAATTCGTGAGCATGGAAAGTTTTCCATTTATTTAGGCCTTTTAAATTTTTCTTTTAGCAATACATTGCAGTTTTCTGAATACAATTGTTTTACTTCCTTGGTTAAGTTTATTACGAAATATTTGATTCTTCCAGTTACTATTGTAAATGGAAATTTTTTCCAGACTTCCTCCTCAGATTGCACATTACTAGTGTATAGAAACACCGCTGATTTTTGCTTATTCATCTTGCATCCTGACACTCAAATGAAATTGATTATTAGCTCTAGCAGCTTTGTTGTAAATTTTTCAGGATTTTCTAGTTATAGGATCATATCATCTGTGAAAAGTGAAAGTTTTACTTCCTCCTTTCCTATTTGGATGCCTTTTATTATTTTTCTTGCCTGATTCTTCTAGCTAGAACCTCTAGCACTATATTGAATCACAGTGGTTTCAGTCATCATCCTTGTCTTATCCCTGATCTCAGTGGGAAAACTTTCAGTTTTTCACCATTGAGCACATCGCTAGCTGTGGGTTTTTCATGTGTCCTTTAACATGCTGAGAAAATTTCCTTCAATTCCTAACTTTTGCAGTATTTTTATAAAGAAAGGATACTATATTTTGTCTAATGCTTTTTTTGTGTCAATAGAGAGGATCATGTGCTTTGTCTTCTTTGATTTATTAGTGTGGTGTATTATACTGATTGAATTTCTTGTGTTAAACAACCCTTGCATACCTGGTATAAAACCCACTTGATGGAGAGGAATAATTCTTTTAATGTTGATAAGGGAAGCACAAGGACCCCCCAACCCTGCTCTCAGCAGAAACCCACAGCTTCAAGAAAATAAACTCCCCATGGTCCCTAGCCTCTCTCTCCTGTCCATCCTCCCCTTTTCCCTTTGGAATCCACATCAGGAAGATAAGCACTCCAGGCTGCCCCTTTGAATTGAAATTTACAACTCTATACAGATAATGATTCTTTTCCCTCCCTAATGGCCTTCTGCTTTTAGAGAGATAAACTAACCTAGCTTCTTTGCTTTTGTCAACCATGTCTGCCAGCTTGCTCTGGAATTAGCCCACTTAGTGTACCTATATAAACTTATGAAAATCGGAAAAGGGTGTTCAAATTTTTGGGAGATTTAACTCTCCTCTGGGCCCACGCATAATAAAAACTTTGTTCATCCATGCTCCCAAGAGTGCTGTTTGGGTTATTTCTGGTAGGCCACAACAATGTGTTGTTGGATTTAATTAGCTGGTGTTTTGTTGAAGGACCATTAGGGAAATGGGTCTGAAATTTTATTTTTTTTTGTCTTTAGCTATCTTTACCTAGCTTTGGTATTAAGGTGATATTGGCTTCATGGATTAGTTTGGTAGCATTCCTTCTTGTTCAATTTTTTGGAAGTGATTGATTAAGGTTGGTATTAACTCTTCTTCGAATGCTTGGTAGAACTCACCTGTAAAATCAACTGGTCTTGAGATTTTCATTTTGGGGAGTTGTCTGATGTCTGTTTCAATCTCTTTACTTCTGTTTGTTTTGTTGAGGTCTTGTATATCTTCTAGAGTCACTATTGGTT
>JAQZBX010074933.1:0-14679 GCA_029593785.1 Cabassous unicinctus
ACTGACCAATGGAACTGAATTGAGAACTCAGAAATAGACCCTCACGTCTATGGTCAAGTGATTTTTGACAAGGCTGTCAAGCCCTCCCAGCTGGGCCAGGAGAGTCTATTAAACAAATGGTGCTGAGAGAACTGGATATTCATAGCCGAAAGAAAGAGGACCCTTACCCTTATCTCATACCTTATACAAAAATTAACTCAAAATGGATCAAGGACCTAAATATAAAAGCTAGAACCATGAAACTCCTAGAAGAAAATGTAGGAAAACATCTTCAAGATCTTGTGTTAGGCAGTAGTTTCTTAAACTTTATACCAAAAGCATGAGCAACAAAAGGAAAAATAGATAAATGGGACCTCCTCAAAATTAAACATGTGCAACTCAAAGGACCTTGTCAAAAGGATGAAAAAGAAGCTGACTCAATGGGAGGAAATATTCAGCAATCACATATCTGATAAGAGTTTAATATCCATGATATATTAATATAAAGAGATCATACAACTCAACAATAAAAAGACAAATTACACAATTAAAATGTGGGAAAAGAGCTTGAATAGACATTTGTCCAAAGAAGAAATACAAATGGTTAAAATCACATGAAAAAAATGTTCAACATCCCTAACGATTAGGGAAATGCAATTCAAAACTACAATGAGATAACATTTCATGCCTATTAGACTCACCACTATTAAAAAGCCAGAAAACTACAAATGTTGGAGAGAATGTGGAGAGATTGGAATGGTTATTCACTGTTTGAGAGAATGTAGAATGATATAGCCACTGTGGAGGACTGTTTGGCAGATCCTAAGGAAGTTGAATATAGACTTGCAATGTGACCTGACAATACCAATGCTAGGTATGTGCCCAGAAGAACTGAGAACCATGATATAAACAGACATTTGCACATCGAAGTTCAAAGTGCATTATTCACAATTGCCAAAAGATGGAAATAACCCAGGTGTCCATTCACTGATGAATGGACAAATTGTGATGTATACACACGATGGAATATTATGCAGCATTAAGAAGAAATGAATTCATGAAGCATTTGACAACATAGATAACCTGGAGGACATTATGTTGAGTGAAGCAAGCCAAACAGAAAAGGACAAATGCTGTGTGATTGCACTATTATGAACTAAATATATTGTGTAAACTAATGGAATTAATAATTAGTATATAGGTCACCAAAAATAGAATGAGGGGAGAGAATGGAAAGCTGAGGCTTAATCTGTGTAGAATTGATTAAAAGGTTGTTTGTAAATCTTTGGAAATGAGTAGAAATGGTGAAAGCACATCACAATGTTTGTAACTAGCAGAGCTATTATATGGGTATGGCAGTGGTTGAAAGGAAAAGTCTGAGGACATGTATATTACTAGAAGGAAAACTAAAATAATGTACCTTGGGACTGTATAACATAGTGAAATTGCATGCAAAATGCAAATATGTGTAATATTGCATATTAAGACTGTTTTTCCAAAATACAAATACAAATAAACTAGAGAGATGGAAACAGAATAGCAGCTATGTACATGTAGCAAGGGAAACATAGAGAGATTGAGAGGAGATTCGTTTTTGTATGTTTGTTCATTATTATTATTATTGGAATAATGAAAATACTTTAAAAATGATTGAAGCGATGAATGCACAGCTATGTGATTATACTGAATACCATTGATTGTATACTTTGGATGGAATTATGCTTTATTAACATGTATCAATAAAATTAATTTGTTAAATATATGTATATGTACATGTCATTCACATGCTTGTCCACCCACCCAAAAATAAAAATTTGCTGTATCAATATCTACCTATCTATCTATCTGTATCTATCTATCTATCTATCTATTTTTATGGTGTAATAATTTGTCAAATAACATTTTGTTGTTCTAGGTTGTGCTGGGAGCTGCTCATACTTCTAGCAAAGTATTTTATTGTTGTTCTCATTTTCAAAAATAATTATCTTCTTTTCAAAAGAAATATCATAAATTTGGGAGAACCTTTAAAGTAATTTTTCTTAAATAAAATTTTATTGCAGCATATCATTCACACACAAACATATATAAAATATAAGTACATAGAAAAATTTGTGAACTTACAAAACAAACATGCATATCATCATACAGGGCTCCTACACCTCACCCATCACCAACCCCTTGCATTGCTGTCAAACATTTGTTAAAAAAAAACTGTAAAATATCATTGTCAAAATATTACTGCTGGAGGTCTGGGAAGGTGGTATCAGTGTAGGCATGCAGGGCTAAACTTTCTCACAGAAACAAAGGAGAAAGGGCCAAAAGCTGTCCAAGAGACCTGGTTTGGGGGACAGCAGACCAAGGCAGTGCTACACAATTCCCAGGAGTGCAAAGGACAGAGAGATGAAGAACCAAAAACTCCAAATGTGCATTACCAAAACTCTGCTGTGGCCAGGAAAGGCTCCCATCCCTCACCCACAAGATATTAAGCCAGGATAAAACCCCTAGCTAACTGCAGACAACTGAGCAGGAAATAGACAGCTAGTAAAAGGAAAAGGGGAGGGGTGTTGGGGGACTACTGTTCAGAGAATTCAGCTAGTAGAGACCATTTTGAATATTGGCTCTGGCCAGACCAAAACACGGGAAAGCAGAGATTGAAAGAAAAACCTCCATGGAAAGGTGTGTTGATGAACATCAACTGCTGGCTGGTTTGGAAATCACATGCTGTTTTTAGGTCTCTCTCAAGCTGAACTCCTGGGATAAAATCTGTGTCACATTAGTGAATCCCTGGCCAGATTTTGATATCTTAAGCTGGGCAATTTTAAAGACTTAGAATAAGTTGAACCAAATATCAAAGATCAGTGGAAAAATAAAACAAAGGCAAGAGAAAGTAATTGGCCATCGGTATAAGTTCACCAACATTTTCAGATGACTAGAGATTAGCAGAAAGTTACAAGCCACATTAGGAAACAAGAAGAGATGGCCTAACGAAAGCAACAAACCAAAAATTTTGAAGAGATACAGGATATAAGACAATTAATCAATAATAATCACACAAATCTCCTGAATCAATTCAAGGAATTGAAAGAAAATATGGATAAATAAATAAAGGATATTGAGAAGAAACTGGGTGAGCATAAAGAACAATTTGACAGAGTGAATGTGGCTCAAGAGGTTGGGTGTCTGCTTCCCACATGAGAGGTACCAGGTTAGGTATCCAGTGGATTTAAAAACAAAATAACAAACAACAAGCAAGTAAAACAAATGAAAAAACCAACTCAGGGGAGCTGATGTGGCTCAGTGGTTGAGCACTGGTTTCTCATATATGAGGTCCAGGGTTGTTCAATCCCCAGGCCCAGTACTAAAAAAAAAAAAAAAATGTGAAAGCCTGCAAAGAAAAGTAACAGAGTTTATAGGAATGAAAGACATGATGAATGAGATTAAAAATACTTTAGAGGCACATAAGAACAGATTTGAATTGCTTGAACACAAAATTAGTGATTTCAGAGACAGAATATCTGACCTGGAAAAGACAGGAGAACAGAAAGGGAAAAGAATGCAAAAAAAAAAAAAAAAATTGAACAGGGTCTCAGGGAACTGAATGACAATGCAAAACACACAAACATGTACATTATTGGTGTCCTAGAAGGAGAAAAGAATGGAAAAGGGGCAGAAAGAATATTTGAGGAAATGACTGAAAACTTTCCAACATTTATGAAAGACAAATTTCAATATCCAAGAAGGACAATGCACCCTAAACAGCATAAATCCAAATCGTTCTACACTGAGACACCTACTATTCATAATGACAAATATCAGAGATAAAGAAAGGATTCTGTAAACAGGAAGAGAAATGCAAGCATCACATGCAAGGAAACCTCAATAAGATTAAGTGCTAGCCTTTCATCGGAAGCCATGGATGTGAGAAGAAAATGGTATGATGTATTTAAGGTACTGAAAAAGAAAAACTGCCAGCCATGATTTCTGTATCTGACAAAAACTGTCTTTCAAAAATGAGGGTGAATTCAAAGTGTTCACAGATAAACAAAAACTAATAGAATATGTTACCAAAAGAATGGACTTACAACAGATAGTAAAGGGAGTTCTGCAGTCTGAAAAGAAAAAAAAGGGCAAGTGACTTGGAGAGGAGTGTAGAAATGAAGGTTATTAAGAAGGGTAAATTAAAGGGTTAAAAGACAATAGTAAGGTATGACAAAAGAAAGCCAAAGGGCAAAATGGAAGAAGTAAGTAATGCCCTTACAGTAATAACATTGAATGTTAATGGCCTGAACTTCCAAATCAAAAGACATAGACTGATAGAATGGATTAAAAAATATAAGCCATCTATATGCTGTCTACAGGAGACTAACCTCAGATGTAAGAATACAACCAGGTTAAAAGTGAAAGTTTGGAAAAAGTTATTCCATGCAAATAGTAACCAAAAATGAAGTGGAGTAGCAATACTAATATCAGACAAAATAGATTTTAAATGCCAAACTGTTATAAGGGATGAAGAAGGGCATTATATGTTAATAAAAGGGATAATTCACCAAGAAGAAAAACTACACTAAATATTTATGCACCTAACCTGAGTGCCCTAAGAAACGTGCACACACTGGCAAAGCTGAAGGAAGAAATAGACGTCTTTACAATAATAGTTGGAGACTTCAATACACCACTCTTAGTATTGGATAGACCATCTGGACAGAGTATAAATAAAGAAACAGATAGTTTAATATGATAAATACACTAGACCTAATAGACATCTATTAAGTATTGCACCCCAAAACAGCAGTGTATACATACTTTTCAAGTGCTCAAGTATCCTTCTCCAGGATAGACCATATGTTGGTTCACAAGAAAAGTCTCAATAAATTTGAAAAGATCAAATTATACAAAACACTTTATCTGAACATAATGGAATGAAGGTGGGAAACAATAATGGATGAAAATGGAAAATTCATAAAAATATGGAGATTTAACAACACATTCTGAAATAATCAGTGGGTCAAAGATGAAATTGCAAGAGAATTCTGCAACTATCTTGAGGTGAAAGAGAATGAGAGCACAACATATCAAAACCTATGGGACACCGCAAAGGCAGTGCTGAGAGGGAAATTTATAGCCCTCAATTCTTACAGTAAAAAAGAAGAAAGAGCTAAAATTGAAGACTGAACGGCACACCTGAAGGAACTAGAAAAAGAACAGCAAAAAAAAGATGAAGGAAATAAATACTAAAGATGAGAGCAGAAATAAATGAAAAGGAGGTAAAAAAAATTTAGAATCAACAAAACCAAATGGTGATTCTTTGAGAAGATCAAGAAAATTGACAAAGCATTAGCTAGACTGACAAAGTAAAAAAAGAGAGGATGCAAATAAATAAAATCAACATTGAAAGGAGGGACATTACCACTGACCACACAGAAATAAAAGTGGTCTTAAAAGGATACTATGAACAACTGTATGCTAAAAAACTAGACAATGTAGATAAGATGGACAAATTCCTAGAAACACATGAACCACCTACACTGACCCTAGAAGAAATAGAAGACCTCAACAAACCAATCAAAAGTGAAGAGATTGAAGCAGTCATCAAAAACTTCCCAAAGATGAAATGTCCAGGACCGGATTGCTTCCCAGGTGAATACTACCAACGATTCAAAGACTACCTAATACCAATCTTGCTCAAGCTCTTTAAAAAAAACTGAACAGGAAAGAACACTACCAAACTCATTCTATGAAGCCAACATCACCCTAATACCAAAACCAGATAAAGATACTACAAAAGAAGAAAATTACGGACCAATATCCCTAATGAATATGGATGCAAAATCCTTTATATAATACTTGCAAACCAAATTGAAAAGCACATTAAAAGAATTATACATCACGATCAAGTGGGTTTATCCCAGTTGTGCAAGGGTGGTTCAACACAAGAAAATCAATTAGCATAATAAACCACATTGGTAAATTGAAGAAGAAAAATCATATGATCTTGATTAATGCAGAAAAAACACTTGACAAAATACAGCACATTTCTTGATAAAAACACTCAAAACGATAGGAATAGAAGGAAGCTTTCTCAATATAGTAAAGTTCATTTATGAAAAACCCACACCTGACATTGTACTCAATGGTGAAAGACTGAAAACATTCAAACTGAGATTGGAACAAGACAAGAATGCCCACTGTCACCAATGCTGTTCAATATTTTGCTAGAGGTTCTAGCTAAAGCAATTAGTCTAGATAAAGAAATAAAAGGCACCCAAAAAGGAAAGGAAGAAGTAGAACTTCCATTAATCACTGATGATATGATCCTATATCTAGAAAATCCTGAAAAAAATCCACAACAAAGCTATTAGAACAATAGATGAGTTCAGCAAAGTGGCAGAATAAAAGATTAATATGCAAAAATCAATAGTTTCTATACACTATTGATATGTAATCTGAGTAGGAAATCAGAAAAAAGTTCCATTGACAATAGCAACTAAAAAAATCAAATATTTAGGAAAAACTTAACCAAGGTCATAAAGGACCTGATTCAAAAAACTACAAAACATTGCTTAAAGAAACTGAAGAAGACCTAAATAAGTGGAAGGACATTCTGTGTTCATGGATTGGAAGACTAAATATCATTAAGATGTCAATTCTTCCCAAACTGATTTACAGATTCAATACAATCCCAGTAAAAATCTTCAACTATTATTGCAGAAATGTCTATTTCTCCCTTTAGGTTCATCAGTACTTGCCTCATGTATTTTGAGGCACACTGGTTAGGGTCATAGAAGTTTGCGATTGTTATTTCTTCCTGGTGTATTGACCTTTTATTAATATATAATGTCCTTCTTTTTCTCTTATATCAGCTTTGTATTTAAAATCTGTTTTTTCCCCCAATATTTGTGTCACTACCCCAGTTTTTTTTGTTTTTTGTTTTTTGATTACTGCATGTGTGGAATATCTTTTTCCAGACTTTCACTTTCAAACTATTTCTATGCTTGGGTCTAAGGCAAGTGTCTTTTGGACAGCATACAGATGGCTCATTTTCTTTTATCCATTCTGCCACACTATCTTTTGACTGGGGAGTTCAATCCATTAACATTCAATGTTATTATTCTAAAGGTGCTACTTACTTCATCCATTTTATCCATTGGCTTGTATATGTCATATCTTATTTTAATCACTCATTTTATACATTTAGTTACTTTAATTGATAATATTCATTTCTAGTCTTTCAAGCCTCTTTCACCTGTCTTTTACATTCAGGCTGCAGCATACCCTTTAGTGTTTATTGTAGGGCTGATCTCTTGATTACAATTGCTCCCAGTTTCTGTTTATATGAGAGTAATCTAAACTTATACTAATTTTTGAAGGACAATTTTGCCAGATATAGAAATCTTGGCTGGAAGTTTTTCTCTTTCAGTGTCTTACATATATCATACCACTGCCTTCTTGCTTCTGGTTTCTGATAAGAAATCAGCACTTAATCATTTTGGGTATCCATTTTTTGTGATGAATTAATTTTCTCTTGCTGATTTCATTATTCTTTCTTTATTTTTGACATTTGACATTCTGATTAATATGTCTCCACGTATGTCGGTTCAGATTTATCTTTATTAGAGTATGTTGTGCTTCTGGATATGTATGTCTGTTTCTTTTTTTTATGTTTATATGCTGTTTTTAATATTAAAATATTTTTTAGATTTTAAAAAGGTACCTAGATTACATAAATGTTACATGAAAAATATAGGGGATTTGAATATGCCCCACTGCATACACCTCCCACATTTTTCCCACATTAACAACATCCTTCGTTAGTGTCGTACATTTGTTAGAATTGGTGAACACATTTTGGAGCATTGCTACTAATCATGGATTATAGATTACATTCTAGTTTACACTCTCTTCTGCACAATTCTGTAGGTTATGGCAAGATATATAATGACCTGTATCTGTTGTTGCAATGTCATTCAGGACAATTCCCAAGTCCTGAAAATATCCCCATATTACACCTGATTTTCCCTCTCCCTGCCCTCAGAACCTCCATTGGCAACTGCCTCCACATCAATGATATAAGTTCTTCCATTGCTAAAATCATAATAAATCTATAGTAGAATACCATAAGTCGACTTTAGCTCTTTAGCCAATCCTGAGGATTCTGGGATGGTGATGCCCATTCCACCTCTATAGAGAGAGGGCTTCTATCCCATAGGGCAGATGGATGAGACTATCTTGATTGCAGTTGCAGATTCTCTGTTCCTTGGAATGGTTGTTGCCTATAATTACCTCCCTGTTAGTTGTCCTGGGTGAATCCATTGAACTGGAGAATAGGTGTTGCAAGTCTGTTGAGATTCAGGGCCCAGCTGGCACATGGATAGCCCAAAGATTTAAGTCTCTTGGACATACACCAATCAACTCTAGTACTAACTATTCGTTCAAATAGAAGGTGCAGAAGAGCCATGTGTAGGGAAAACACAACTGAGACCAACTCTGTCAAACTAGGGAGCATAAATTCCAAAGTAGGGCCCACTGGCAGGCTACCAAACTCCTGAGTTGTCTGCCCTGCCTATAGTGTCTGGATGTCTCCAGAGCCCTCAGGAGTTCTGTTATTTGAGGCAATATTTACTGTGGCATCCAATGAGATCCTGCTGAGATGTGCCTAAGCGTAACCTCTGGAATGACCTCCCGACTCACTTTGAAGTCTCTTAGCCATATAAACTCATTTGTCTTTACATTTTCCCCCTTTTGGTCAAGGTCTTTTTCCAGTTGCATTGCTAGTTGGTGCTTGGTAGTAACTATGAATCTTACTCTTCAAGGAATGAAGCCTGGTTGTTGGCATGGGTCCTGAAGGGAGAGCGAGGGAGGAATAAAATAGATGGCACATGGAACATTTTGGGGGCTATAGAATTGTACTATATGATCTTGGAATGATGGATACAGGCCATGTTAATTTTCGTCAAAATTTATAAAAGTCTATGGTCCAAAATTTAAACCATAATGTAAATCATTGACCATGGTTAGCAACAATGCTTCAATATTTGTACATCAATTGTAACAAACATACCATCTGCATGTAAAATGTTGTTAATAAGGGAAAGGGGAAAGGGAGAGGATATTGGGTATATGGGAATCCCATATATTCTATATGTAAATTTTCTGTAATCTAAAAATTCTCTGAAGACAAAATAACCTAAGACACTGCGGGAATAAACAGAAGAAAATGTCACTGTAAATACAAGACAATACATCACAGTGATGAAAGACATAATGTCAAAAAACATTTTTAAAAATATTTTTCATTATTTTTTATTATTCTAAAGTTTTTTAAAATTATTTTTATTTATTTTTAAACTATCATTAATATTTCATTTTCATATTAATTGTATTTGATTATTTTGTTGGCTTTATTTTTTTCACTTTTTTATTTTTTTAAAGATACTTCTATTACATAGATGTTACAGAGAATATGTAGGGGATTCCCATATGCTCTGCTCCCCACACCTCCCATATTTTCCCACATTAGCAATAATTTTCATCTGGGTGGTACATTCATTGCAATTGATGAACACATTTTGGAGCTTTGCCACTAAGCATGGATTATTGTTTACACTGTAGTTTACACTCTCTCCCATTTGATTCTGTAGGTTATGGCCAGATATATAATGACCTGTATCTGTCATTGTAATGTCATTCAGGATGATTCCCAAGTCCTGAAAATGCCCACCATTACACCTGTTTATCCCTCTCCCTAACCCCAGAACCTCCATGGGTTATTGCCTCCACAACAATGGTATTTCTTACATTGCTATAATCACAGTAAATCTATAGTAGAACACTAGTAAGTTTATTTCAGTCCATAGTTCATTTCTCAACATATTTTATTGGCTTCATTTTTGAAGAAGTTTTAGATCACAGAATGGTTACAACCATGATAAGGGAGGATCATTGGTGTGGGTGTCAGTTAGGGGGAATACATGGGAGGAGGTTCACCTGGGCATACATATAAAGTGTATAAATGTGTTCAAATGTTCATGGGGCATTGTCATGGTGGGTGGAGATAAGGATCACCTGAGTACAGGGGCAGTGACTACTGAAGGAGGATGTACCATCCACAGGTCCTTGATTGTGGTGACTGTACTTATGAAACTTTACTCTTGAAATTGAAACTTAGCCTAGTATTATAGGATGTCTAAGATTTACTTCCTGACAGCCTCCTTGTTCAAATGTGGCCTCTCTCTAAACCAAACTCAGTATATAAATGTATTACCTAGCCCCCAGTGGGGGACATGAGCCTCCCTGGCACCAAGGGATGCTATATTTATTTCTTTAAAATAAAGAGTTGGGAAATTTTTGACCAATATTTCCTTAAATAGTTTTTCTGCCCTGATTTCCTTCTCTTCTCCTTCTGAGCCACACATGATATAAGTTTGAGCACCCTTTGCTGTCATTAAGTTCCCTGAGACCCTGCTCAATTTTTTTCACTCTTTTCTCCATCTGTTCTTTTGTTTATTATCATTTGGGAGCTTGTATTCTAACTTGCTTATACTTTCTTCTGTCTCTTCATATATGCTGTTGTTGTATGCTTCCAGGGTATTTTTTATTTCATTTATTGTGCCTTTTATTCCTATAAGTTCTGTTATTTTTCTTTGCATTTTTGATTTTTTAAAGTGGAACTCTTAAATATGTTTATTGAAATTAAAAACATAAATTTCTTCTTTAAGTTATTTGTATTTCTATTGGCATATTTGTAGTGTCTTAATGAATTTTGTAGCTGCCCTTTATTTATTAAAATAAATATTAATTTCTGCAAAATTTCTCATTCTGGACAATGTGACATACTTAATATTGAATTAATCAGACTTAGGCTTTAAAAAATCAGTTATGTAATTGTATGATTTAAATTTTACTTGTAAATTGCTATGAATGTTAGTTATAATATATAATAATCTGGATAATCAATATTATGTAGCATATTGTTTAGGCAAATATTTGAATGAATTGTAAAATATAGATGCTGAAATTAGGAGACACTTAGACCTTGTTGAATGAGTTTAAAATTGAAAGTGACCTTATTCAAGAAGGAAAATAATAAATGTTAACAAACTACATTTTAAAAGATTAATTATTGAATAGATACTAAAGGAAGAAGTACAAACTGGCAGAAGATAAAGCTTAGTAGCCTAGTTATTTGAGCAGAAAATAATCTTTGGGCCATTGTGGACCATAACCTTGAAGTGTTTCAATGATAAGGTATGATTGGTGATGATAAAGCATGATATTCAATAGCATTAATGACTAAAGTAAGAGGAAATTGATTTCCTAACACCTTTCTTCACATGGTGTCTTTTCCCTTAGATTGAAAGAGAATCAATATGTGAATATCTGAGTATATGAGAGGCAGCCAAGTGCAAAGAAAATGTACAATTCAATTAGTAAGGAGAAGACCTGTTTTCTTAAACCAATCTCACTACAAATGAGTTGCATGACCTTGGGCAAGTCATTTGGTCTTCACAAGAATCACTTTCTTAATCCACAAAAGAAAATGATTATCTAAGGTCCAGTACTAAATTTATGTATTTCAATTCTGAAAGAAATTTAAATAAAAAAGATGTATTAAAAGCACTGAATATCCTTTGAAGATGTTTCCAAAACTGTCTTCTACAAATTGTTTTCCTTTTTGTAATAACTAATGTTTTGTGAAAGTTTACTATATGTAGACTCTGTTCTCATAGAATAATCATAGAACTCTAGAAGGTAGGTATTGCTATTATTTCATTTTATAAATGAAGAAATTGATCTTAAGGATGGTTATACCATTTGCCCTAATTCACAGAGTTAGTGGGCAGTCATGCTAAAATTCAAAGCAAGGCAGTCTGACACCATAACCTATGTCTTTAATCATATACTTCCTTAAATATGTATTTTTGCTCAAATAAACTTGAGAAACATTGGCTTCAACTGTACCAAATCAGTTTAACACAAGGCACTTTAGAATATTTAAGATTTATTTTGAATATCCAAGAGAGACATCATATGCAGAGCTGTCCACATTTATTTTGATCATGCAAGCCCTGTGAAAAAGAATACTTAATATCTCAAAAGCACTAAAGTTTTGCAAAACACTTTTGGAAAATGCTGATTCCTGAGTCTTAGCAGTCATTCCAGTGGTATTTGTCCTCAGGAAGATCTCTAGAGTGAACAATTCCTTAAGTAATTTAAAGAAATGGAAGTTATAGATTTAACAAGAATATCTATTGGATTTGCTTCCCCATAATATTCCCATTTTCCATTTCCTTCTTCTTTAGTACATTTTAAAACAAGAAATCTTAAAAGAATATTAATGTTGTGTTTACCAAGGGAAACCTGGTTTCATGATCTGGACGTTAGTGTTCTGAAAGATTTGGAGAATTTCATACTAAGAGCATTCTTCTCTAGTAGTTTTGCTTAAAGAATCTCCACTGTGGAGGAGCATTGTTTACTATCTCTTAGTACCTCTAAAATGAAAAGATATTGCTTGTTTGGGGAATGTTTTCTATGATATATTATACAAGAAGAAAAATAAATCTAATTTATGACTTATCCTATGAACCTCTAAATATATCCTTTTACATTTATAATATAAGCAAGCTCTAAAAATAAGAACTGTAAATCTTCCCTTTTTGGTACTTCATCATATTTAATCATCTGAGAGCTTCTAAATATCTTTTTGAATGAAAAATATCTCTCTAAAATCACAAAATCAAAATCAAAATTTATGCAAAATAACAGCAATGACAGTATCGATAATGGATATGGAATTGATAGAGTAATATTTAATGCATTTCATATTGATTTTTTCTTTTTTCTGGGACTCATAAAATATTCTCAAGCTTATAAAATATCCCAAAATTGAGATAAAGAGAATAGCATAATATATATTTAAGATTTTGTTTCCAGATAACTTCATGACTCACATCTAAATCCTATGGAAAGGGATCCTATGGAAATGGAAGCTGAAGTATACTTTTCCTCAAAGCCACACCAATATCACTGCTCTGGTTCTCTAACGATAAAAATCAATGTCTTTGTGTGTGATGGTAGCAGAGGCTTCCATTCCAAAATTGCATCATTAAAATGAAGACTGAGGAAGCAAATGTCACTTTGACATCTTAAGAAAAACTTGGGAGACATCAATTTTTGCATACAAATCAAAATATCAGCATTCTTAAAGCAAAGCTGGTGGAAAGAAGCCCACCCTGCCCTTAAGGACTCTTGGACAGAAGATATTAAAGACTAGGCTGCCCGAGTGGAAGACTATGAGAGGACAGGTCTTGAGCATAAGATGCTACATGAAACTCTCTAGGTATACTTGGAGAATTTAGAGTTTATGCTTTCAGTGAGTAATCCATAAAATTTAAGTTACTGTCGTTCATTTGATACAGTCAATCAGTTCAGTAGGTACTACAGTTCAGCAAAGCATGTAAAACCTACATTTATGGCAACAGAAAATAGGTGAGATTTTATGTGGTAGATAGGCCATTTTACATCATTTAGTTTTGTACGTATAAACTTTAGGAACCAGTAGGAATTTGGAAAAGTAGAACTTTGGTTACAGAGAAAGGGATATGTACTTTGATATAGATAGATATGGTGTTTTGTTTTTTTTTAAATAGTAACTTTATTTTTTTATTTTTTAAAAGATACTTAGGTTATATAAACATTACACAAAAATTGTAGGGATTTCCATATACCCCACTTCCCACTCCTACAACCTTCCACATAAACATCCTTCATTAGTATGGCACATCACCTGCAATAGATAAACACTTCTTGGGGCTTTGCCACTGAGCATGGACCATAGTTCACATTTAAACCACACTTTCTCACACACAGTTCTGCATGTTATATAATGATATAAAATGGCCTATATCTGTCATTGCCATGTCACTCAGGATAATTACCAAGTCCCAAAAAAGCCCCTGTATTACTTGCTTTTCCCTCTCCCTGCCCCTAAAGTGTCCGGTGGCCACTGGCTCCACATTAATGTTGTAATTACTTCCACTGTGTGAATCACAATGTGTCTATAACAGAACACCAGTATTCCACTCTAGTCCATAACTCTTCCCCCCAATCCTGAGAAATCTGAGATGGTGATGTCCACTCCACCTCCAAGTGAGAGAGGGCTATATCTCATGGATAAGATGGATGGGATTATCCTGCCGGCAGCTACAGACTCTCTCCATTCCCTGGGATGGCCGTTGTCCATCATCATATCCCCACGAGGTGTCCAGGGTGAGTCCATTGAGCTATAGGGTAGGAGTTGCATATCCACCGAGATTCCGGGCCCAGCTGGCACATGGACAGCCCAAAGACTATGGTCTCTGGAAGTACACCTACAAATTCTGGTAACACATATAGGTTTGAATAGAAGGGACAGATGGACCATGTGCAGGGAAGACATATTTGGGTCCAACTCTGTCACTCTCAGGAGCAAGGATCCAAAGTAGGCCCACTGATAAGGTGCAAAACTCTGGGGCTATCCACCCTGATATAGGACCTGGGTGTCTCCAGAGCCCTCAGGAGCCCCTCTGTTTGGGGTGTATCCACCTTGGAAGCCTATGAGGTCCTATTGAGATATGCATAAGCGTTACCGCTGGGATAAACTCCCTACTCACTTTGAAGTCTCTTAGCCATATGAACTCATTTGTCTTTACCTTTTCCCCCTTT
>JAQZBX010074934.1:0-14677 GCA_029593785.1 Cabassous unicinctus
TTTTTAGTTTAGTTTCTTTTTTTTTTTCTTCTGAGTTTCCTTGTACTTATCTCTTGCATTTAAGCTTATCATTATTATTTCTTTTTCCTATTAATTGTATTTTGTTATTATATGGGCTTCATGTTCAAGGAAGGTTTAGATCACAGAAGGGTTACAAGTGGGGCTGCAGAGGATCATAGTTGGGGGTTGCCTGGGATGGGGGATTCATGGGAGTAAGTCCATCTGAATATACATGAAAGATATATAAAATTTTTCAAATGATCAAGGGATGGGGCATGGTCACGGTGGGAAAACAATTAATAAGTGAGGGACTCTGAATTCCCAGCCTGGAGAGCTCTGCAACATTCCCCAAGGGAGCAGCAAAGTCCCCTGAGTGCAGAGGCAGTGTCTGGCAAAAGAGGATGGCCCACTGATTGGTTCTTTTTATTGAGGACAAGCCTTATGAATATTTGCTCTTCTAATTGATACTTAGCCTACACCCAAAGCATGTGCAGCAAAAGAAAAAGAAAATGGGACCTCCTCAAAATTAAACACCTTTGCACCTCACAGGAGTTTGTCAAAAGGGTGAAAAGTCCACCAATTCAATGGGAGAAAATATTTGAAAATTTCATATCTGATAAGAATTTACTCTCCAGGATATGCAAAGAGGTTTTACCCCTCAACAATAAAAAGACAAATGACTCAATTAAAAAGTGGGCAAAAGCCTTGAATAGACATTTGTCCAAAGATGAAATACAAATAACACACACACACAAAAACACATGTAATGCTCAACATCCCTAATGATTAGGGAAATGCAAATCAAAACTATAGTGAGATATCATTTCACACCTATCAGAATGACCACTATTAAAAAGACAGAGATCTAAAGTTGTTGTAGAGGATGTGGAGAGATAGGAACACTTATTCACTGTTGATGGTAATGAAGAATGGTACAGCCTCTGAGGAGAATTGTTTGGCATTTCCTAAAGAAGTTGAATATAGATTTGCCACATGACTCTGCAATACCACTACTGTGTATATACACAGAAGAACCAAAAGTAGTGACATGAACAGACACCTGAACACTGATGTTCATAGTGATATTTTTATGATTGCCAGAAGTTGCAAACAACCCAGGTGTCCATCAACAGGTGAATGGATAAACAAACTGTGGGCTATTCACACGATGGAATATTATGCAGCTGTAAGAAGAAATGAAGTCTTCAAGCATATGACAACATGGATGAACCTGGAGGACATTATGTTGAGCAAAGCAAGCCAAATGCAAAAGGACAAAACTGTATAATTGCATTACTATGAATCAAATATATTGTGTAACATATTGTGTGATTAAAAAATTTATAGGTATCCAGTACATTTAATTTAGAATTGTATGTTTTTATTCAAATGTATTTTCTTTTTAGTTTTTAATTGTTTATATTTTCAATCATTAAATGTACAAAATAAAGTTAAAAGCAAGTAAAGGATAGCATTCACTGGCCATGCAAGACATCTTTTGAAGCCCAATGACTCCCCATACAGAGTGCCTCAACCTTGGGGAAGAAATGCTTCCTTTTAATTGAAAACCTAAATGTCACCAGGCCATCCCAGGAAGAAGTTCCATATGACTACTCTTACAAAAGGGTGTGATTTTTTTCTGAGACTTGTTTCTTTTGAGCCCACCTGAATTTAATGTCACAATGGGCAACAACACTATTTCAAGAAATGACAAAGTAGTCCAATATACAATAACAGATGCATATAGGAGATACTCTTTTAATCTAATATGTTGAGGAAGTCAGAGACACACCTAGAGGTCATCTCCCAGCCCTTATCTACTCCCACTTCTGTTGTTTGCACATGCCTCAGTATGTTTCCACTCCGTGGCCTGGTGTATATATTTGGTCTAATGAAAAATCCTGGGCATCCCTTAAACCCTAAACATGTAGCCCCAGCTGCTTATCAGGGTGAGAACACTCTTTGGTAGTTCCCACATGATCTGGTGTATAAATACTGAATATTCAAACAGCACAAGTCTCTCCTCTCCAATGAGAAGCATTTGGAGCTGCCAACTTCCAACCCTAGCTCAAGCAGTTGACCTCCCTGGGAGACTGGCCATAATGGAGTCTTTTTCCTTCTCTTTTGCACACTTTGTTCTGTGCAAGGAAAAAAGTGTTCATTTACTAAAAGTTGTTGTTTTTGAGCTTGTGTTCCCATGATGCACCATAGAGCAATTTGCTTCACAGATTTTGGTTCTGTAAGGAGAGTGTGTGGGGAAGTATGCAATGAAGTGGGTTGATTTTTTGGCCATTCTTTTCATCACTCTTGCATTCTTTTTGTACAGGAGCATTTTGGACAAAACAGAACTGATGTCCTTGTGGGCTAAACTGAAGGTTAACCTCTACTCTACCAGACTGGGTGGAGGTAATGACCCACAGATGGGGAACCTAGATCATGCTGTTTCCATCCTATGGAGGAAGGGTGGCAATAAATGGGATTTTGGGAACCTCCCCATGAATTCTAGGGAGTCAATTTGATGTTTACACACCGAGATCAATGAGATTGGAGTTTCCACTATCTGGTATACATAGCAAGGATCTCCAGTTGAGAACTTTGGGAAAAATATAAACTGGAAGGAGGGCCACAGTCTCAATAGGGACAATCTTCCTCTTCCATATCTCCTCCCCTCAGTTGCCAAATGTGGGCAGTAGAGGAGGAAGAGCAAGTTGGAGAGCTCCTGCCTCCACTTTCAACTGTGAGTGAAAAGATTGACCCCTGGGAGGTGTGTCTTAACCAAGACAAGACTAAATTGAAAATACCTGAGGATTGTGGCCAAGAACCTGATCATCCTCCAAGACCCTAGGCCATATGTACCAGTGCATATAAAATTTGAAGGCATTGAACAAAACTTTATGGCATTATTGGGTAGAGGCACCAAAGTCAATATCATTCCACCAGATGCAGAGGGGAGGCCTTGGACATTCCACAAGGTTATGGTAATTGGAAGTTACTGCTACCCTGTTCATTGGTCCCTTTGGCCTTTGGCCACCTCTATGGTCATGCTTCCTGCCATGGAATACATTGTAGTAACTGATATCATGCACCACTGCACATCCCAAGCACGACAAGTATAAACTCCCCAATCCCAATGAATTTGTGCTATCATGGTTGGAGAGAGTTCAACTCAGCACCTCCAGTACTCAAACCTCCTTGCATTGTCCAACAGTGGCAATACTGCTTTCCTGGTGGAGAAAAGGGTCTTCTTTCTGCAGCTACCCTCTGCTCCACCATCTCCACCTGTAAAAGCCTGGTGTGGCCAAAGCAAAAGGCAAGTGGAGCATTGTAACTAACTGTAGGCTATTGGCATTTGAATGCAGAAGTGCTGCCTTGGCACCTGCAATCCCATATATTGTGACACACCTGGAAACCATCATGGCCTCCCCGATCTTTGATATGCAGTTTTGGTATGGTGAATGCCTTTTTTGCCTTATCACTCTGAAAGGAGGACCAGAATCAATTTTCTTTCCAATGCAAGATGTGCAGTGGAACTTCATTGAACTGCCACATGAGTATTTAATCTCAATCAGTATCTGCCATCAATGGGTTGGGCAGGATTTAAGTAAGCTACCCCTACCCAGAGAACTCCAAGTGCTCCATTACACTGATGATTTCATGTTGGTGGGCCAGTGCAAGGAAGAAACTGCTCAGGGACTGAATGCATGGATAACTGTGATTCAACAATTTGGTTGGGCCATAAATTCTAACAAGATGTAAGGCCCAGCTCTAAAGGTCAATTTCTTTGATAGTATATCAGCTCAAGCCAGCACTGGATCCCTGAGGCAGTAGAGGAGAAATTACTGTCCTTAAAGTCTCCCACCACCAAAAAGGAAGCCCAGTGGTTTACTAAGCTATATGCATATTGCTGTCAACATATTCCACATCTTCACATCCTCCTGGCACCTCTATGTGGGGTCATATGGAAAGAATAGCCATGTGCTTTTAGGCCACAAAGTTCCCAGACAAAACACATAACTTGTCCTTCAAAAGGAAACTTCTGTTATGCTATTGGACCTTGGTGGAAATCAAAACGGTAAGGATTACCCAGAGCTCTCAGATCCTCCTGAGTCTAGATATTCTGATCAGATCTTGGGTCCTGGGTAATCAGAACACTTATCCAGGATGTGCCCAATGACAGAGTATCATCAAACGGAAGTAGTAAATAAAAAACTGCTTCCCTGTGTCTCCAAAGAATGATATGCTTGCACGAAATGGTGGCAGAAGTTTCCCTCAAAAATGATCCTGTTGCAATATGAGATGAAGTCCTTTCCCTCCTTGCGCTGAAATATATAGGGCCCCAATTCAAGGATGCCCACCAGGTGCTGTTTGGATAAACCAAACTGAAGCCATCTGACATCCATTGGCTAGCAGCTGCTGTTTATCTAGCCTCAGAATGACAATAAGCCACCTATGGCACTGGGGAAAACTATGCAATGTGCTGAACTATGAGTAATCTGCTTAACCCTGGAACACTTGGAACAAAGCACCTTAGCACACAATGTAACTGTTTACTACCTCATGGTGGGAGTCATAAACAATATCATGTCAGGAACATGGACAGAACATGATTGGGGAATCAAAAGCTCCCAGATATGGCAAAGGGGCTTGTGGAAACAACTGGCATTGTGGAAAGACACAATCTATGTTATTCATGTTGATGTCAAGGGCAAGGGCTATATCATGATAGACATCTATGTAATGACATAGCCAATGAAGGATGCACCAAGATGCTTTGCACATCCAATGAGGCTGGATATCCCAGTGAGAGAGAGTCTGAGGATGATCCCTATTTGTAGGATGAGAATGAACAATGAACTTTCCCTCAGTGACATCCATGAAACAACTGAATTTCCCATGACTGATTCTGCTGCTGGGAGGATCCACCACTGAACTAGAAATGAAAATTCTGACACCATGGAATTACAGTCCCAGGAATATGGAGTACCTTTGTATTGGTCAGCCAAAGGGGTGCTGATGCAAAATACCAGAAATCTGTTGTCTTTTATAAAGGATATTTATTTGGGGTAGAAGCTTACAGTTACCAGGTCATAAAGTGTAAGTTACTCCCGTCACCAAAGTCTGTTGCCATGTGTTGGAGCAAGATGGCTGTTGTCATCCTCAGTGGTTCAGGCTTCCTCTTCCTTTTAGGGCTCCATGGTCCCAGGCTCTTCCAATATCAGCTGCAGGCTGGGATAAATCTCCTCTCTCTCCGAGGGCTCATTCCTCTCCAGGTTTATTTAGCTGCTCTTCTCTCTCCACAAGGCCAGCTGTAAACTGTCAGATGAATGGCTCATCTCTCTTCCTGGGGCCTCTGCCATGTCTAATGGAGCCTTCTCTCTTTCCTCAGGGATCTGCTTCTCTGTGCATTTTCTTCCTGGGGCTCCAGCATTAAAAGTCCCACTAAATCCTCTGCCACATCATTTTCTCTGTGAGTCCCTGCCCACCCAGGAACTCAACATCCTACTGACATCGCCCAATCAAAGCCCTAATCATAAATTAATCACTCCCAGAGGAACAGACTAGTTTATAAACATAATACAGTATCTCCTTTTGGAATTCATAAATAATACCAAACTGCTAAAATCACTCTCTTTAAATTTCTAGCATATAGAAATCGAAATTTATTTTAATAAAGTTAATAATTACCTCTAAATATTTTTGCTAATTTAATAGTAGTTTCTTATAATCATGTTATCTGCAATCAAAAACAATTTTATCAATATATAACTGAAGTGATGAGAGAAGACATCATTTTCTTGGTCTCTATTTAGGGTAAAGTATTCAGTCTTTCAATATCAAATACAATAGGAGGTATAGTGGTGAGAACAGAAATACTTCTGATGGCCCCAATTTTAATAGGAAAGCATTCAGCAGTCTTTTAAAATTATGTATGAAATTAGCTGAAAGTTTTTTATATAGAGATACTCCAGATTTTTAGTTTCCCAAAATTAAGATCAAGGAGTGAATTTCCACATCTGGATCATCATAATGGTATTGCCTTTGGGTCTTGTATATTTTAGAATACATTACTTTTCTTATTATGAACAAGATTTTTGCAGTGGGTTCTAACTGGTACTCCTTAATGGGCCATTAGCAAGGGGGGAAATCTGGACTTCTGCTTGGCTCTGTGAATTACTATCTGGAGGACTTTCTCACCCAGTGAGTAAGAGAAAGTAAAGACTCTAGTCACTGAAATGAAACACTGTGTCCTCTAAGATCAGAAACAAAGCAATCATGTCTGTTCCTGTTCTTGAGATATTTAATCACTGACTCAAAGAAATGCCCATCACTGACCCATTAGAGGCAACCACAAAACCATTTTCATTTATCTCAGAAGACTCCCAAGTCAAAAATTTCACATATTCTCTGATTCCCAAACCTATAGCATTTCCATCACTGACCTCTGTAACTCACCCCTGAGATACCCACTCATTTGGCCAAACTCCTCAAACAATAGCCCTCACAGAGACAAGATAACCAATGCCCATAACGCTCCTCATTTGCTGAATAAATGACTTCCCATTGAAAACATTCTCCATTATGAATTTTCTGAAACTCCCCCAAGGGGTTTCATCCTAGTAAAGACTTTTCTCTGTTATTTTATGTTTTCATGGTTATCCCTAAACTGAGTTTTCTTTAGCACACCAAGGCTTCTGTTTGTCTGAAAGATAGTGCACAGTGATGACAGACCTAGTGTTTCACTCCTGTGTATTTCACTTATTTTATTTAAATTATAAAGTAAAGCATTCCCATATTGAGTACAGACATAGAATTTCCCTCATTTAATTTCTCTGACTCTCCACTTCTATTAGGTATATATTGTGAGTTCTTTCATATGGTACATCATCAGACCATCTTCTAAGGGCTTTGCTACATAGAAGATACTCATATGGATTCTCTCCCTTATGAACGAATTAAGATTATCTTAATTAGTATTGATGACTAAAGCCAATTCCATATTGATTGCAAGACATAGTGTTTCTTCAGTATGTGAGTTCTTTGGTGTGTTTAAAGGACTTCTTTAAAGAGACTTCTATGGCTGAAATCTCTTTCACATTCAAAGCATTTATAGCATGAGTTCTTTCATTCTATCTAAGGTCAGAATACTGACAAAAGGCTTTCCCACATTGATGACATTTATAGGGTTTCTCTTCAATTTGTATAACCTCATATTGTCTAAGGTTAGAAAAATTGAGATTTTCTCACTTAGGTGATATAATTATAGTTCATCCCCAGTGTGCATTTTTTCTTGTTTCCTGAGGGTATAAATATGACTGAAAGTTTTCCCACATAGATGATATTTATAGGGTTTCTCTCAATGTGAGTTCTTTCAAGTTCTTTAAGTGAAATTTAATGAAAAAAGACTGTCACACAGAGATGACATTCATGGGGTTTCTTTCCAGTGTAAGATCTTCTATGTTGACTGGGGGCAGAGCAATGAATGAAGGCTTTCCCACTTAGATGGCATTCATAGACTTTCCATCCAGTGTGAATTCTCCAATTTTGTCCAAGAATAGAATATTGACTGAAGGCTTTTCCACATAGATGACATTCATAGGGCTCCTTTCCTCTGTGAATTATCACATGTTGCCTAAGATGAAAAATCTAATGGAACTCTTCCCACATAGAACACAACCATATGGTTTCTCTCCAAAGTGAGTTTCATTGTTTGTTTGTCAGAGATTTCAATAAAGGCTATAGCACTTCAATGGCATTCACATGACATACTTCTTGTAAGATTCTACTTATTTTGATCAAAAGATGATTGGTCACTGAGTATTTTCCAAGCGGTTTGCTGAAATATGATTTCTTTGTCAGGTGATTTAATGCATGATGAGTCACTGTGTATCTGTAAGTGGAATCGTCTTGCAAATAATTACATTTAAAGGAATTCTTTTGGGTGTGAGATCTCTACTGTGGGAAATTAGATGGGAGATTATAAAACATTCGTACATATACTTGAAAATCTTCATTTGCCTACATTTGAATCCTTGACAAGTTCTCGAGTGATAGTATCCAAGTAAAATCTTGCACATGTTAGTTTCATATACACATTATTCTCCTCCATACATGGAGATTTGCTCTATTATAGCACCCCAATTGCAGAACTATCTGATCAATTTTGAGATTCAAGACATTTCAAAGTTTATGTATGTGAACCATGTTTATGCAGCTGTCTTTTTATAAGACATCTGGTTAAAGTTTTGCATTCAGTTTAATTTTTCCCTAATTTCAAACTATCAGAAGTTTTTAGCATTTAATCCCTAAATCAATTACAGTTAGTTGATTTACTGATTTCCTAATTTATTCCTTCCCAGGTATCTATTTGTAACACTAGGGTATATTCCAATGATGCTTACTGATAACAGGCTATTAGAAATGTCTGTCCTGCAGATAGGTTGCATGAATATCATTTCTTGTTTTTTAAAGCCATGTTTCCTTCATGTAAAAATTTGGGGGGGGGGTGTTGATAATGTATTTGACTGAGCTCTTAATAGCTGGTAAATGTCTGGGCAATGTGCACTTGGTCTCATCACTGCACCTTTAGTTTATAATGAATCTGAAATTTCTCATTGGACTAGTCCCCACAATATATATTATGAAACAAAAAAGGATTTATCCAAGGAGTTCATGATTCTGGGTTTGCATTTTTTTGGCAGATTGTTACTACCTTGGCTTGAGGTTAAGAAAAATGAAAACTTAATTAGAAATCTATCTATCACAATAGGAGAACTTACTGAATCTACTACTTGCACTAGAGCTGCACAGCAACAGGCATTAGATTCATTACCTAAACATCTTTTGGACAATAGCATAACCAAACTTGATTATATATTAGCTGAACAGGGACTTGATTATGACATTGATAGCTGGAAAGTGTGCTTACTAAAATTTTTTTCACTTAAGTAGCTCTGAAAATTCTAATATACTAATTGAGCTGTTTTTCTATTAATCTAATTTTAGAACTTTACTCTTTGCACTTAGTTCCCCAAAGGATATTAACCAGAACTTTTCAATTTTGTTTACAAGAATAAGATAATGTCTCATCTGAAAGCAAAACCAGACAGAATGGTGTCAGGTAAACCTGTAAATCTGTAACTTTCCTCAGAGCACCCACCCCCAAAATTTCTTGATATCTTTGAGTGGTTGGCTGAGAAAAAACTCATGAAGGCCTTGCACATAGGCAGCTGCACAACAGTATCTAAACTGTGGTTTTTAAGCTGCTGAAACCAAGGACAACTTTAATATGCTTGAGACAATGCAGAACTGAGAATTTTTACATATCTACATCACAAGGCCCCTGGAAGCATCACTCAATTTTTAAAAATTTCAACATGTTTTTTCCTCACCTACTCCATTTTCTTTTTCTTTTGCTTATAAAAACCCTAGCTTCCATTCTCAATTTGAATGGGTATTGGGAAGATTCCCCAAGTTCCTTGCTTGTGCACTTCCAATAAATCACTTTCTCTCTGAGTGATGTATTTCTCCTTTGAGGCACCAGATCCAGCAGACCCTTCTATTGGAAATTGTTATGTTTGCCATAACAACATTGCCAACACCACCAGATGTATTTGGGTCGATACCTCTGAGGACATTGAGACACAATTGCCAGATTGGGCCATGTCAGTAGGATGTTGAGTCCCTGCCCCCTTAGTGGGCAGGGACTCACAGAGAAAACAACATGGCAGAGGAGAGAGTTGGAATTTTGATGCTGGAGCCCTGGGAAATAAATACACAGAGAAACAGATATGTGAGGAAAGAGAGAAGGCTCCATTAGACATGGCAGAGGCCCCCAGAAGAGAAATGAGCCATTTGCCTGATAGCTTACAGCTGGCCTTGTGGAGAGAGCATGGCAGCTGAGCCCAGAGAGTATGAGGCCCTGTAGAGAGACAAGACTTATCCCAGCCTACAGCTGAATTTGGAAGAAGCTGTGACAACGGAGCCTTAAGAGGAAGAGGAAGAGGAAGGCTAAAATCTTGCAGATATCACCTGCTATCTTTCCCAACATGTAGCAAATGACTTTGGGTGAGAAAATACTTCTTATGGTACCCTGAGTTGGACTCTTTAGGGCCTGGTAGCTGTAAGCTTCTACCCCAAATAAATATGCTTTTAAAAACCCAACAGATTTCTGCTATTTTGCATCAGCACCCCTTTGACTGACTAATACACCTGTCCAGACACTGAAAAGACCCAGGAGGTATGAGTGAAGGCTCTGCTTACTGCACCAAGTGGCCTCTGCCTGAAACCAGCTTATGAAATCCCACCTCTCTACCCACATCCTGCACAATCTGCCTCTCTAAAAGCTGATCTGAGTACCTAGTTCCAAGGGAATTTCTTCTCAGGTGATGATGCATCCAGAGAGGCTGCCTCCAAGCCCAGGATCTGCCAGTCTCCATCTCAAATTCTGGCTGGGATTTCTAGTCAAAGCAGAACAGATCAGATTCCCAATTTGGCTCCAGCTGCTGTGTTGAGGGGATGGTCCCAATGCACGATACCTTCTGTTTCATGAAGTCACATGTTTGGGCCATGGATGACCTTGGCACCCATGGCTCCTGCATCCCCAATACTCTGGGTGAACATTGGCTTTCTGTGTTGGGCAGTTCACAGTTTGGATCTTAAGGCCAAGGACTGAGCCTGGCATGGGACAGGTGCTGTGTTCATGTGAAGCTGGCCAATAACATGAGTGCCATGGACTCACCCACAGTAAGATGCTGGGTGGGAAGTCTGCACCCTGTGGAAGACTAGGCAAGGGGACATCCTGGACTGGGCTAGCTGGAGAAGAGATGCTCCTGAGTGCTGGGCAGTAAAAAAGGCCTTGGGCTTCCTCCTCACCCTGGCCTGGTATGCTAAGTCAAGTCCCCTGGATAGACCTGGCAGGAACTGCCATCCAGTTTGGGCAGCTACCAGCTGGGGAAGCCAGCAGGAGTGCTTGTGGTTCTGGTTGGATTGTTGGGGAAAGCTGGGTCTCTGCAGTGGTGGGCATGGGGCACACATGGACTGGGAAAGGGTGTATATGTGGTTATTGTGAGGGGGTGGGGGCCCTTCCAGGTATGAGCCAGGCTGGGCAGGGTGGGGGGCAGGGACAAGGGCACACCCTCTGAGGATGACTGACCTGGTGGGATGTCAGAAGGAAAGCAGAGACCCTCCTTTTTGTAACCCACCTAGCAGAGTGCCTAGGACCTTGGGTTGCCGTTGGACTCTGGCTTTCTGGACAGGTAACCAGACACTGCCAGTATGGTCTCACTGCCTGGCCTGCCTTTTAGCTGCACTTGTCACCCCATGGTGTTGATGCAAGCCAAGCAAGAGGCATATGACTGCAGCTGGGGGTTCCTTGAAGCTGGTGGCAGCATGCAGGGGTCAGGCGCTGGGGGTCTGCAGTCCCTGCAGCTGTGTGAGACTCCTCAGCACCATCCAGTGCAGGCTCTTGAAGGACCAGGCCACAGCAACCACAGTTTTCTGTATTAATACCCTGAACACGAATAATGTCACTCATCTCTGAAGCTAAGCTGGATTAGGCCTGGTTAGTACTTGGTTGGGAGGCAGTCTGGGAATGTCAGGTGCTTTGCTAGCCACATCTCTCGCTCTCTCCCTCTTCTTTTGGCCATCACCACCCAGAGAATGGCTGCCTCTAGCCAGTGCCTCACACTCTTCCCACCACCTGCATGGCCATCTCCACCTCAACACTGCCCACAGTGTCACAGACAGGTAGCTGCATCCCAGGCCTTCTCTAGGTCACCCATTCCCACACAAGCTGTGGTCTGGCAAGGACAGCAGAGACCCAGACTTCTGAGGCCAAACCTCCTCACCTGCTAGACCTCCTTTCAGCTATCAGGCCCCTTTAACCCTTGGAACCTGCAAATAAATAGGGCACACCAGGGGCTACCTTTGGCCTTCTCTGCCTTCCCTTGCACAACATGGTTAAGCCAAGGGAATACACCTTCCCTTTGACCCTGGGCTTCATCCTACACACTCCTCATGTTAGAATAGTGCTCTGCATTCTGGCATCTAAGTTCTTGGCTATGTCACATAAAAGAATTTAAGGACATACCATAGGGTAAGCAAGAGACTAAGGAGTTTATTAAGAAGCAAGAAAACTAGAAATGAGATAAGTTCACAACCCAAGACATCGGTGTAGGCATGTTACATGGTGAGATGTGAAATCAGGTTCCCAGGTTAACCCTTTTTAAAGCCTTTCCTCCTCCCCTTTCCTAATGTTGGGGAGGGTTCATAGCTGTTTGCTGTTTTGATTAGATGCCACACCTGTTAGTTCTCATGGGACCAATGGGAAGACCTGTTGTTTGGACTTATGTAGGGTTTCTCCTTGGCCCTGAAAAGAGTTCAAAATGGGAACTTGTGGTCAGAATCTACGTGGGATTTTCTGGCTTTGTTTTCAGTAGCAGGGGATTTCTGGGCAGGGTCTCATGTCCATGTTCTTTGCCAGGCCCCACCTGCCTTCCCTCTTTCCCTATATTAACCTGCCTCAACTCCCTCCTCTGAGACCTTATACCCTTGTACTTAACGGGGTGCTGAAAGGTGATGGTCATTCTTCTGTAGTTGTTTCCTGGAGGTTAGAGGGAGTGGTCTTTGCCTGACAGTGTATAAAGCCCTCTGGCTATTTTATTGAGGTTAAGCAAAGAAGGGTCTGACACCATGGTAGTAACTGGAGGAAATCCTCATGTGACTAATATCTTGTTCTGGAAGATGTTGATTCTGGAAGAAATGAACTTAGTTAGAATTCAAGGTACACTGTCCTACTAAAAGAATAAAGAAGATGGTAGTAACTGGGCCCAACAAGGGGCCAGACATGACATACTGAACTACAAGGGTGAGAAAGGCCAGTTGCCTTCAGAGGCTGCATACTCCCAAATCTGATGGGGAAAATCACTCTTCAAGTTCTTTTATGCTGTTGGTTAACTCTAGGGAGAGATTGTGGTAGAGCTGCTGGGTTTTGTATAAATTGCCAACCCCAGTTTTAACAGTAGTAGTTATGCCTAGGATAACCACCTATGCTAGAAAAAGTATGAAGAGAGGCACTACCTTAGACATAAACTCACAAAGACAGTATAGGGAAAAACAAAGCAAGCATAAATAAAGACAGTACTTGAAGAAGCTAATCTTTTCTCTTATAAGCACATTCATTAACTATTTAGAAAATGAATTAAATTTAACAGGATTTTAGCACATACAATACTCTCTGCATATGATCTAGAATAGAAGAGATATTATTATATTCATCAGGTATATAGGTATAGCACTTAATACTCATCAATACACAAGTTTCTCTTTGAACTGTAGTTAAGAAATCTAAGCTCCATGTTTGCAATTCAGCACATGTTGTATCTAAAGGGAGCAGGCCATAATGTCAATTGTGCTTAAGTTCTACTCACATTACTCTGATAATTATTGCTACATTTGGTATGTCATTCACACAGCCAGCATGATGCAGCACTGTTGATCCTACAGAGAAGATAGGAAGGTAGGATCGAGTGTTTCACTAGGCTGGTGCATAGTGCACTTTGGCACTGTGTAACTGAGCCAGCCTGGAAGCAATGCACATTGTAAATCTGGACATAATGAGCCATTGACAGCTGCTGCAGAAGTCCAAAACTGCAACAAACTCTCCAGCCACTACAGGAGCTTGTCCAAATGTGGTAGATACTTTCATTGTTTTAGGAGTTATAGTGACCGAAGTAGCCAATAGCTCAAATGGATAGGCACCATTCAGGTTATTCAGGACTGGTCTGAATGCACACACAAAAACATTGAAAATACTGAAGTCTATGTCTTTTAATTTTATACAGTTTCTAAACACTTCCAATGCAATGTATAACATATTGAATGAACTTAAATGTTTTTAGTACTTTACTTTTTACTTCTACACTTTTACCATGAGTACATTAATTAACAGGTATTTTACTTTAGTAGTTCAGGAACAACTGTTTCTCCATTATTTTATGAAAATCTAAGATTCTCAGTGGAATCTCTTACCAACCCTTTAATATGCAGATTGAGGTGGCCTCTGACTGGTTTCCCTGTTAGGAAGTTACCTTTTGTTATTAATATCAGTTTAGATTTCTAATTAGTAATGTCTTCCTGGAATTAGCCATTTAAATACTTCAGTTTAGATGATTTACAAACTTCTTAAAATTCATCATAACCACATAGATTAGTTACTTCACATTTAAATAAGTTTATAAATTACAGTTAGTAACCGATGAGATTTACCTTTATCCATTTAAAGTCTTGTTTTATGTTTCTCATTCTGTTCTATGAAAACTACTCATTTCACTTTAAGACAAATCTACCTTTCCTTCTTTAATTTTAATTTCATTAAAAAGAAACCTACAACTTTCATCTTAAAGATTTACTATGTATAATGTTAATTTATTTTATTAATGTCCTATAAACCTATGGAGATTACACACAAGCCAAATAAAATGCAATCTCGGTGCAGCTGCAACCCCTACCCTATAGCTCAATGGACTCATCCAAGTCACCTGGCGAGGAGACGACTATGGGCAACGGCCATCCCAGGGAATGGAGAGGGCCTGCAGCTGCAGGCAGGATAATCCCATCCACTGTATCCATGGAATATAAACCTTCTCTCACTTGGAGGTGGAGTGGACATCACCATCCC
>JAQZBX010074935.1:0-14677 GCA_029593785.1 Cabassous unicinctus
CGCCTCTCTCATCTGCCATCTACCTTAGCAACAAGAAACCACCTATCCCCAACCACTATCCATCTTTAAACCCACCAATCCCCACCCTCCTCCCCGTTCGTGCCACTATGTTCCCGCCACCCCCACGCCCACCGATCAGCAATTACCTCACCCCTCTATGCTCTATAAATTGTGTTTCACTCCCCCAATAAAGGATCCTGTGCCATTATCCTGAGTTCAATTGTTTTCTCCTCGGGGCCGTCTCGTTCTTACCCGCAAACCCCACGTGAAGCCCGCCCCCCCGAAAGAGGCTTCACACCCTAACCATAGGACCTGGGTGTCTCCAAATCCTTCAGAGCCTCACTATTTGGGGTAGTAGCCACTTTGGCAGTCTTGCTGACATTTGTGTAAGTGTTACCTCTGAGATGACCTCCCAACTCACTTTGAAGTCACTTAGCCATATAAACTCATTTGTCTTTTCCTTTTCTGCTTTTCTTTGAGGTCTTTTTCCAGTTCCATTACTAGTTTGTGCTTGATAGCAATCCATCAGTGCCAGGGAGGCTCATCCCCGAGAGTCATGTCCCAAGCTTGGGGCAAGGTAATGCATTCATATGCTGAGTTTGGTTTAGAAAGAGGCCACATTTGAGCAACAATGAGGCTCTCAGGAGGCAACCCTTCAGCACCCCTTAACAACAGACTAAGTTTCAATTTCAAGAGCAAAGGCTCATAAGCCTAGTCGTCAATATCAAGGGCCCATAGTGCATCATCCTCCTTCCCCTGTCACTGCTCCCACACTTGGGGGACTGATATTGCTCCTTTATAGCATGTGGCAGAGCCCTCCAGGATGGGAATTCAGTGTTCTCTCAGTTATTGTGCAAGTCTCCACCCACTGTGACAATGTCCGGTGAACATTTCAACATTTTTACATACCTTATATATATGCACAGGTGAACTTCTTCCCATGCATCCCCCATCACTGACTCCCCACACCAATGGTTCTCCTCTGCCCCAGTTGTATCCCTTCTGTGATCCAAACCATCTTCAAAAATGAAGCCATTACAATAGTAGAATACAATTAATAGGAAAATGAAACAATAAGTTTAAATATAGGAGCTAAAATGCATAAAAGCTTAAAAAAACAAAAAATTAAATTAAATTAAAAGATTGGGATAATATAAAAAATGAAATATGTTCTTAAAATTTTTTTTGGACATTTTGCCTTTCATCAGCACATTATCTGGTGTCCTGTCTGTATTGTGGCACCTTCCCCCACTTATTCCCCAGTGTCTCACTATTTTTCATTTTGTTTTCAAAGAAGGTTTAGGTCACAACAAAGTTACACCCAGAACACAAGAGACTCTCATATACCCAACATCCTCCCCCTTTCTTCCCGCCCTTATTCATACCTTTTTATATGTGGATGGTACCTTTGTTATAACAGATATACCGATATGGAAACATAGCTACTAAACATGGTCTACGGTTTACATTGTAGTTTACATTTTAGACTGCATACTTTTATAAATTTTGGTACTTAACCTGGCCTTTGTCCAGTATTGCAAGATCATGTAGAATGCTTCCATTGCACACTAAATACCCCCTGTTCTATCTATTGTTTTCCTCACTCTCTTTCCACTTGGGGACCATGGTGACTACACAGTTTCACTCCTGGATGACAAGATTCATAGTTACTTTCAACATCACTAAGGTCTTGACACACTGTTTTGTCCTCCCCTATTAGGAACCACTCATTCTCTTGGGAGACTCCCACTTATTTCTGAAGAAATCAGTCCTCCAGAGGATGGAAGTCCAATTCCTTCCTGCTCAATATGTGGGTATCCACCCACTGATACAATGCATTCTGACAGAATGATCACTCACACACTCCCTAGAAGCCTACTCCAGGTGTGCCTTATCCCAAATGCCCCCCATCCAACACCCTAAACCCATAACCCTTCCTTGCCATATTGTCATTAGAGAATTCTCAACTTTGTACTTTCAACCACAAACACGCAAATCCCCAGTGTTCACCTGGTTTTTATTACAGCCCTTCCCCCAGTACCCTGGACCTTCCAACCCACCCTTCCCAATCTACACACCTGTCAACCCTGCAGCACCCAACCGAATAATATCACTACCCTCCTGTCATATCCCTTCAATATGCAACTATAGTCTTTCACCTTACCATAGATTATGTCCATATGGGTGCTAGCTCACAACCTCCTTCTAACTTTCTATTTTTTGTAAACCTATCTTCCAGACAATAGCTCTCTGAATCTGCTCAATTTGCTTAATTCATATCAGTGAGGTCATGTACGGTTCATCTTCCAATGTCTGGCTTGCTCCACTCAACATAAGGTCCTCAAGATTCATCCATGTTATTCCCTGTGTCAGCACTTTATTCCTTCTCAGAGTTGAGTAATATTTCATTGTATGTATGTAACACATTTTGTTTATCCATTCATCTTTCTTTGCTTTCAATTCTTCTGGGTATAGGATCAGCAGTGGAATTGCTGGATTTATGGAAGTTCTATAGTTAGTTTTTTGAGGAACCACCCAACTAAGGGTAAGCAAAGAAGAACTAAATAAATGGAAAAATATTCCCTTTACATGGATAGGAAAACTAAACATCATTAAGATGTATAACCTACTCAAAATGATTTACAGATTTAAAGCAATCTCAATAAAAATTAGAGCACCATTTTTTACTGAATTGGATAAGCTAACTATGAAATTTATTTGGAAGGTAAAGGGGCCCTAAATAGCCTTAGACATATAGAAAAAGAAAAATGAAATCAGAAATATCACACAGCTGGCATTATAATATATTATGAAGCTACAATGGTCAAAACAGCATGGTATTGGCACAGCAATGAACATGCTGACTAATGAAACTGCATTGAGAGTTCTGATATCAATCCTTCCATGTGCAGTCAGCTGGAATTTGACAAGACCCCCAAGCCCATTCAACTGGGAGAGAATGGCCTCTTCAACAAATGGTGCTTGGAAAACTGGGAAAATATCCAAATCATTGATAGAGGAACATCATTTCACACCTTATGTAAAAATTAACTCAAGATGGATCAAATTTCTAAGCATAATATTCAAAACCATAAAGGGCTTGGAAGATAATATAGGGAAGCCTCTATAAGATCTTGTATTAAGAAATTGTTTTATGAACTTTAAATCTAAAATACCAGCAATGAAAGAAAAAAATAGGTAAATGGGACCTCTTCAAATATAAAAATTTTTGCCTCTCAAAGGAGTTTGTCAAGAATGTGAAAAGCCAGCATATTCAATGGGAGAAAATATTTGGCCACCATACATCTGATAGGGCCTAACATCCAACATATATAAGGAAATCCTATACCTCAAATATAAAAAAGAAAACAACCTATTTAAAAAATGAACAAATGATTTGAATAGACACTTCTCCAAAGAAGAAAAACAAATGGCTAAAAAACACATGCTCAATATCACTAATTATTAGGGAAATGAAAATAAAAAGTACAATGAGATTTCATCTTACACCCATTATACTGGTGAGTATTCAAAAGCAGAGGACTACAAGTGTTGGAGAAGATGTGGAGAAATGGGAAGTTTTATCCACTGCTAGTGGGAATATAGAATGGTGCAACCATTGTGTAGGATAGTCTGGCAGTTCCTCAGGTTGCTAACTATAAAACTCACATATGCTTTAGCAATCCCACTACTGGTTATATATCCACAAGAATTGAAAGCAAGGGTACAAACTAATACATGTTCATAGTGACATTATTCACTACTGCCAAAAGTTGGGAAAAAAACAAATGTCCATCAACAGATGAATGGATAAGCAAACTCTGGGAGATACACACAATGGAATATTACTCAGCTGTAAGAATAAATTCAGTATTAATGCATGGGATAACATGGATGAACCTTGAAGACCTTATGTTAAGTAAACAAAGCACTAAAGGACAAATATTACATGACCTCACTGATATGAATTAAGCAAATTAAGCCAGCAGGCAGAGCTAAAGTCTGAAAGATAGGTTTATAGGAGACAGAAAGGGAGTAGAAATTTGTAAGCCAATTCTCAAGTGAGCAAAATCTATGATAAAATGGAAGGGTGGAGTTGGGCAGTGGATGGGCATGACAGTGGTGCAGTGGTGGTATTGGGTTTAACAGTGTTGGTCTGTAAGGGGGGTAGTGTGGGGGTGCATGTTGCACTGTCCATGGAAGAGGTGGAGAGTTGGAAGAGGGAGCAGGTAAACTCTGGTTACTTGCTGGTATATGGTTTTAACTACAATGTTGGGAATGTTCTTTTGGCAATTATGGCAGGGGAGGGTTATTGGTTTAGGGACTTTGATGTGGGGCGGTGTGGAAGAGGGCTTACCTGGGGCAAGGTTCTAGGGAGTTTGTGAGTGTTTATCCTGTTACAGTGTTTTGTATCAGTGGCTAGAGACCCATACAATGAATGGGAAAATGTTGGCCTCCAATCCTGGGAAGTCTGCTGTGTTCTCAAATAAAAGGGTGTGTGTCTACCAAGAGCAAAGGCAGTGCCTAATAGGGAAGGACAAGCAAATATTTCAAGCCCTCAATGTTGTTGCAAGTAATAATGAATCTTATTCTTCAAGGAGTGAACCTTGGTGGGTGCCATGGTTTATGAGGAGAGTGAGAAGGAGGAGTAGAATAGATGGAATATGGGGCATTTTTGAGGAATTAGAAATTGTTCTACATGATCGTGCAATGATGGATACAGACCATGTTAAATTTCATGAAAATTTATAAAAATTTATGGTCAAAAATGTAAACCATAATGTAAATCTTTGACCATAGTTAGTAAAAATGCTTCAAAATTTGTAAAACAATTTTAACAAATATACCATCCACATATAAAATATTATTAATAGTGGAAAGAGGAAAAGGGGGAGGTTCTTAGGTATGTGAGAAACTCCTATATTCTATACATGACTTTTCTGTAACCTAGACCTTCTGTGAATATAAAATGAAAAACAAGACACTGAGAGATTAAATGGAAGAAAATGTCACTGTACCTACAAGATAACAGATCTTACAGTGCTAGTAATAAAACACATAATATCAGATTTTTAAAATTTTATTTTTTATTAATTTTTATTTCAGTTTTTAAAAAGGTTTGTATTTTATTTGTTATTTTTAAAACTATCATTATTATTTCATTTTCCTGTTAATTTTGTTCAATTATTTTGTTGGCTATATTTTTGAAGATGTATTGATAACAGAAGGGTTACAATTGTGGTATGGGAGAATCATTGGTGTGGGGTGTCAGTGATGGGGGATATATGGGAGGAGGTTCATGTGGGGCATACCTTTAAGAACTGTGAATGAGTTTTAGTGTTCATGGGGCATTGTCTTGGTAATTGGAGATCGACACAATAACCAAAAGGATATAAAATTTCCCTCATGGGGAGTTCTGCCATATTCTCAATTGGGAGAGCAAAAGTTCCCTGAGATTAGGGGCAGTCACTAGTAAAGGAGGATGGGCCATTACAGGCCCTTGGTATTGATGACTGTACTTATGAACCTTTTCTGTTGAAATTGAAACTTAGCCTAGTGTTATAGGTTGCCTAAGACTTACTTCCTGAGAGCCTCCTTGTTGCTCAAATGTAGCCTTTCTTTAAGCCAAACTCAGCATAAATGCATTACCTTCCCTGTGGCATGAAACATGAATCTGGGTGATAAGACTTGTTGGCACTGAGAGATTACTATGAAGCACCAACTAGCAATACAACTGGGAAAAGACCTTCACAAAAGGGGGGGGAGGTAAAGACAAATGAATTTATATGACTAAGAGACTCTAAAGTCAGTCAGGAGGTCATTCCAGAGGTTACACTTATACATGTCTTATCAGGATCTCATTGACTGCCACAGTAAATATTGCTTCAAATAGTAGGGTTCCTGAGGGTTATGGAGACATCCAGACACTATAGACAATTCAGACAGCTTAGGAGTTTGGCACCCTGTCAGGGGGCCCTTCTTTGGAATTTATGCTCCCCAGTGTGACAGAGTTGAATTCAGCTGTGGCTTCCCTACACATGGCTCTTTTGCCCCTCCAATTTGAACCAAGAGTTAGTAAAAGAGTTAATAGGTTTATTTCCAAGAGACTTAAATCTTTTGGTTTTCTATGTATCAGATGGGCCATGAATCCCAAAAGATTTGCTTCAACAACTACTCTCCAGTTTAAAGGACTCATCCAGGACATCGAACAAGGAAATTATGATGGACAATAACCATCCCAAGGAACAGAAAGAGTCTAGAACTACAAGCAAAAGAGTCCCATCCATCTGCCCGTTGGAATCTAAGCCCCCTCTCAAGTAGATGTTGAGTAGTCATCACCATTCCATAATCCTCAAGGTTGGAGAATGAATGATGGAGTAGAGTAGACATACTATTATTCTGCTATAGACTTATTGTTCTTTTAGGAATGGTAGAACTTTTATCATTGATGTTGAGGCAGTGGCCACCATAGGTACTGAGGGGAGGGAGAGGGATGAATAGGTGTAAAATGGAGGCATTTTTGGGACATTGGACTTGTCTTGAATTACATTGCAATGACTGATACAGGCCATTATATATCTTGCCATAAATTATGAAATTGTGCAGGAGAGAGATAAAACTATAATGCAAACTATAATCCACATTATGTGGCAAAGCTTCAATATATGTTCATCAATTGTAACAAATATACCACACTAATGAAGTATGTTGTTAATGTGGGAAAATGGGGAAGGGCTAAGGAGCAGAGAATATGAGATTCCCCTATATTTTTTATGTAATATTTTTGTAATAGAGTACAAATGCAAAGGTATTGTAAGAAACAAAGAAAGACACTATATATTAATAAAAGTGGTAAGCTATCAAGAAGAAAGAACATTCATCAACATATAGCCAAGTTTCCCCAAAAGACATGAGACAAACATTGGAAAACTTAAGGGGAATAACAGATGTCTCTACAGTTATAGTGGGGGATTTGATACATCATCACCATTATGCAGAACATCTTAACAGAGGATCAATAAAGAAACAGAGACCATGAATATGTTAGAAGACCAAGATGAAATACACATATACAGAACATTTCACCAAAATACAGCAGTATATACGTTCCTTTCAAGCACATATGAATCATTCTGCAGGATAGACCACATAATAGGTCTCAGACCAAGTCACAACAAATTTAGAAAGATTGAAATTATACAAAGTAATTTCTCTGACCACAATAGAATGAAGCCTGAAATTAATAAGAGACAGAGGACCAGATTAGGCACAAAGTATGCAAGTTAAACAACACACAAATAGACAACTGTGGGTCAAGGAGGAAAAAGTAAAAAATAAAATCAGTAACTACCTTGAAATGGATGAAAATGAGAGCACAACATATCAAAATCTATGGGATGCAACAAATCAGTTTTGAGACGGAAATTTATAACCACAAGTGCTTAGAATAAAAAAGCAGAAAGAAGTAAATTTAAAGATCTAAGTGGATACCTGGATGAAGTATAAAAAGAGAAACAAACTAATCTTAAATAAAGCAGAAAGCAGGAAACAAAGATTAGAGGAGAATTAAATGAAATTGAGAATTAAAAATACTCTCTAAAAAAGTAACAAAACAGAAAAAATTTGTTCTTTGAGCAGGATGATAAAATTGACAAACCCTTAGCTAAATTCAAAAAGAAAAAAAGAGTAAAGATGCAAATAAAAAAAAATAAAAAATGTGATAGCAGTTATCATCACTGATCCCACAGAAATAATGAGTTTCATAAGAGGATACATTAAAAAGATGCATGCCAACAATATGTATAACCCAGATGAAATGGGCAAATTTTGAGAACTATACAAGCAACCTACATTGATGAAAGAACAAATTGATGAACTCAAGAAACCAATCAAAGGCAACAACTTTGAAAAGCCAGCAACTCCCTTGCAATGAACAAAAGCCCTAGTGCAGATAGCTTCACATGGGAATTCTACTAGTCATTGCAGATAGAATTAACACCAATCATGCTTAAAATCCTCCAGAAATAGAATTGGAGGGCACATTGCCTAACGCATCCCGATGCCAACATCACTTTATTACAAAAGCCATGTAAAAACACCAGAAAAAAACTACAGAACAGTCTTTCTAATGAATCTGAATTCTAAAATCCTCTACAAAACACTTGCTAATCATATTAAGCAATACACAAAACAAATTATACACTATGACCAAATTGTTTTCATCCCTGGTATGCAAGGATTGTTCAACATAAAAAACCAATGTAGGGGGTGAATGTGGCTCAAATGGTTGGGCATCCATCTCCCATATGGAGGGAACTGGTTTTGATCCCTGGGACCTCGTGGTAAAAGGAAAAAAAAAATCAATGTAGTACACCATATAAACATATCAAAAGAAAATCACAACATGATCATGTCTACTGATGCAAAAAAACATTTGACAAAATAAAGTATTCTTTCTGGAAAAAAACAATTCAAAAGATAGGAATAGATGAAATCTTCCTCAACATAAAAAAGGGTATATATGAAAAACACACATAAACACAGATATTGTTATAAATAAAATTGAAACAATACAATTTATTGTTATAAATAAAAACACACATAAACACAGATAATGTTATAAATAAAAGTGTTAAAAAATTAAAGAAAAACACACAGCTAACATTATACTCAATTGTGAAATCCTAAAGTATTTCCATCTGAGATCTGGAAAAAGACAATGATGCACACTATCACTGCTTTTATTTACTATTGTGTTATATGTACTTGCTGGAGCACTTAGGCAAGAAAAAGAATAAGAGACATCCATATTGCAAAGGAAGAGGTAAAACTTTCACTATTTGCAGATGATATGATCCTATACATAGATAGCCCTGAAAAATCTACAACAAAGGTTATAGAGCAGATAAATGAGTTCAGAAAAGTAGCAGACTATAAAATCAACATGTTCAAAGTAGTAGCATTTCTGTACACTAATAATGAGCAATCTGAGAAGAAATCAAGGAAAAAATTGCATTCTCAATAGCATCTAAAATAATCAAATACCTAGGAATGAACCTAACTAAAGTTTAGAGGAATTTAATAGAGAAAAGTTCACAACATTTTAAAAGCAAATCAAAGCAGACCTAAGTAAATTGAAGAATATTCCATGTTCATGGATTGGAAGACTAAACATCCTTAAGATGTCCATCCTTTCCAAATTAATTTAGAGTTTTAACAAAATCCCAGTAAAAATTGCAACATCATTCTTTTTTATGAATTGGGAAAGCCAATTCAATACCTTGTACATGGTATTGGCACAAGGATAGACATACTGACCAATGGAACTGAATTGAGATTTCTGATATAGATCCTCCCATATATTGTCAAGTGATATGCAAAAAGGCCAGCAAGGTACCTCAAATGGGACAAAATGCCCTCTTCAAGAAATGGTTCTGGGAGAACTGAGTATACATATCAAAAGGAATGAGAGAAGATCACAACCTCATGCCCTATACAAAAATTAACTAAATATAGATAAAAAATATAACTATAAGAGACTTGAAGAAAATGTAGAGAAACATCTATGAGATCTCATATTAGGAAAAGGTTTCATAAACTTTACAGCAAAATCACAAGCAAAAAAAAACAAGAAAATAGGTAAATGAGACCTCCTCAAAACTAATACCTTTTCTGCTTCAAAGTGCTTTGTCCAGAAAGTGAAAAGGGAGCTTACACAATGGGAGAAAATATTTGGGAACATCTTGTCCAATAAGGGTCTCATATCAAGCATACCTAAAGAAATCCTACATCTCAAAAATAAAATAAAAACAACTCATTTAAAAAATGGGTATGAAATTTGAATAGATACTTTTACAAAGAGGAAATACAAATGGCTAAAAATCCCAAGAAAAGATTCTCAACATCACTAACTATTAGGGTAATTCATATCAAAAATACAATGTGATATCATTTACACTTATTAGACTCGTGGCTATTAAAAAATGGAGAAATACAAGTGTTGGAGAGGATGTGGAGGAAAGGAAACACTCATCTACTGTTGATGAAATGTAGAATGGTGTAACCATTGTGGAGGTCAATCTGGTGGTAACTCAGGAAGCTAAATATAGAACTCACATATGATCCAAAAATCCCGCTGCTTTGTATATCCCGAGAAGAATTGAAAGCAGCTATATGATAAGATATAACCACACCAATGTTCATAGTGGCATTATGCACTACTGCTAAAAGTTGGAAGTAACCCAAGTATCCAATAATAGATGAATGGATTAGCAAAGTGTGGTATATACATACGAAGGAATATTACTCAGCTGTAAATTTTTCTTGAACATGAAATGATATCAGCCATTTTGGAAGGCAATTCTCCATTCAATTGACTATTTTCAGTAAAACCTGGGGCTTTCTAGGTATTAACAATGATGATTTTCATTTTCATACTTTCCACTTTGAACCTGGCAACTCTCTGATCTCTTAATCTGGATGGCCAAGGTATGCCTTGTCTTTGTCCCAGACTGAATAATGGTGCCAGGGATAGCTAGGGGAGTATGCATAGTTGGATTTGTGAAATGTTTAAAAAAGAAGTTAAGTTTCCAGATAAGGACAATATGATCCTGGATATTATGGACTGTGCAACCAAGTAGAATTGGTAGCTATATCCCAGGTAAACTTAACTGGAAACATAGAAATAAACCAAATCATAAACTCCTAGGGAAATGGAATGAAGAATAATGAATTTGAAGAGAACATTCTCTCAGTACAGCTTTGAATGCATCCCATAGCTTTTGATACATTGTTGTCATTTTCATTTATTTCAAGGTATTTACTGATTTTTTTTTTGCAATTTCCTCTGACTCACTGATGGTCTAAGAGTGTATTCTTTAACTTCCAAATCTTTGTGCCTAATCTGCTTCTTTGCACCTTACTGATTTCCAGCTTCATTCAATTGTGGTCAAAGAAATTATTTTGTATATTTTCAGTCTTTCTGAATTCATTGAGAGTTTTTCTGTGGGTTAGCATGTGGTCTATCCTGGCGAATGGTCCATGTGCAGTCAAAAGGAAAGTATACCCCACTGTATTTGAATGTAATGTGTATGTGTCCATTAGGTCCAGATCCTCTAATGTATTATTCAAGGTCTATGTTTCTTTATGATTTCTCTGTCAAGATCTTCTGTCTAATGGTGATACTTATGTCAATCCCTCCCCTCCCCATAATTATAGAGGCATCTATTTTTCCACTTAGTTTTTTCAATATTTGCTTCATGTTCTTTGAGGCACATTGGTTAGGTGCATAAATGTTTATGATTTTTCTTTTTCCTTGATAGATTACCACATTTATTAATGTATAGTGGCTTTTTTTACTCTTACAACAGTTTTGCATTTAAAGTCTGTTTTGTCTGATATTCGTAGAGCTATTCCCACCCTTATTTGGTTATTGTTTACATGTAAAATTGTTTTCCAACCATTCACTTACAAGCCCTTGCATGCCTAGAAATAAGGTAAGATTCTTGTAGACAGCATAAAGATAGGTCAACTTTCCTTATCCATTCTCCCAATCTGTTTTTTTTTTAATTTTATTGGATAGTTTAATCCATTAAAATACAAAAGTATTACTCTCAAAGCAGTACTTACATTAGCCATATTTTCTTAAGGTTTATATATGTCATATATTGTTTTTATTTCTCATTTTATCTTTTTAGTTATTCTTAATAATAATCTAATTTTACACTTTCATACCACCTTCTCTCTCCTGTTTTTTTTTTCCTGTCAACCTGAAGATCTTCCTTTACTATTTCCTGAAGGGCAAGTTTCTTGTGACAAATACTCCTAATTTCTGTTTATTGGTGAATACTTTGAAAGCTCCCTCATTTTTGAATGCCCACTTAGCAGGTTACAGTATTCTTGACTGCCCATTATTTTCTTTAGAGCTCCTTAACTATGTCATAACACTTCTTTCTCAACTCCATGTTTTCACATGAGAAATCAGTGCTTAATTTTATTGAACTTCCCTTCTGTGTAATGAATCTCTTCTCTTGCTGCTTTCAGTATACTCTTTATTTTGCACAGTTGATAATTTGATAGGTATATATCTCAGGGTAGGCCTGTTAGAATTTATATTATTCAGAGTGAATTGTGCTTCCTGGACACGTATATCCATGTCCCTTAAAAAAGTTTGGGAATTTTCATGCCATTATTTCCTTCAGTACTCCTTCTGCACCCTTTACCTTCTCTTCTCCCTCTGGGATGCCCATCATGCATATATTTGTGCATTTCAGGCTGTCATTCAATTTCAGTAGTCCCTGCTAAATTGTTTCTATCTTTTTTATCTATATGTTCTACTTTCTGTGTGATTTTAGAAGTACTATCTTCAATGTTACTAATTCATTCATCTGCCTGTTCAAAACCACAGTTATGCACTTCCATCACATTTTTAATTTCATGCACTCTGCCATTTATCACTACCAGATTTTTTATGTTTTTATGTGTGGTTGTGATTTTGTCTTTATGTTCCACCATGTCTTCTATTATTCTTTTTGTTCACTTCATTAAGTGGACTCATGATATTTGCTTTTACATCCTTGATTAGTTCTTCCATGTTCTGCATCTCTCCATTTTTCAATTTGTTCATTATAGTGGGCCTATCCTGTTTCTTAGTATGGCTTGTGATTCTGGTGTCTAGGCATCTTATCTTGATGGGTTTATTCATATGGTTAGCTTCTCTTTCCTCTCTAGGGTTTATTTTTTGTATATGTTAAGGTTGCTCTTTGATATTTAGTTCCATTTATTCTATATACTTGTAGTTGTCTCTGTTCCCGTCATAAAATATTAAGATTATTAAAAAGGAAAGAAAAGAGAACAGAAGAAAATTAAAAGGGAAAAGATGGAAAATGTACCTTAGAGGATCAGGTAGAAAGGAAAAAGTAAATATTTAGTAAGTGAGAAATCAAGAAAAAAAAAAAAAGAATTTAAAAATTGTGGAATAAAAAATTGAGAGAAAGAAGGAAAAAAGAGAATAAAATAAAAGACTAGAAAGATGAGAAGAAAGAAAATGTGGAACAAAGAAGGGAAGGTGGAACAACCTAAAAGGAATTGAAGAGGGGAAAATGAAATAAATGAATAAAGAAATAAACTAAGGAGAAAAAAGAGAAGAAAATAAGGAAGTAAATCAAGAACAACAGGAAAAAAAATTTGAAAAGGTTTCCCTCTCAGGCCACTAGCAGCTGCCTCAATGAGCTTTTGCATTTCTTGAACCTGGTAATCCTTTCATTAAAGACTCTTCTAGTAATATTCTTAACATCCATTCAATGATTGTCTAAAGACCTGACAGCATCTTCCTTAATAAAACATACATGCATGCACACACACACACACACAGAGTGAAAAGCTGAAAATAAATGTAAGATTTTAGCTTACCAAGTTGTGTGATAATGACAGAAATATAGAGCAATGAACAACAAGCCAACAAGCCTGCCAGCTGTTGCCTTGGCTAAGATTAAGGATATTTCATTTTTCTTTACCTTGCAAATTTTCAGTCATTTCCAGTTCCAAATTCAACCTCTCATTGCATTAATCATACCATGCTTTCCATAGTTAAATTCTTGCCCTTATTAATACCTTTTTCTGGCTCTCTCAACATGGTTTCCTAAGACACAAAGGGACATAGAGAGCATCCATAGTTAAGAAAAAGAGGAGGGATGACATTTGCCCTAAAACAGAACATCCTTTCAAGTTTAGGCTTTACAGCTTGAATACCAGGTTAGAAAATAAGTTCAGGAAATTCAAAGTCATAGCTGAAGCTTTTCAATAGAATTTTTGTCATATGCATTATTGAGTTTGCCATTCACTGTCTTCAAGGAAGAGAAGAAAATCAAATGTTAAAATAATATTCATTCATATCTAGATATATACCAAACACTGGACAAATTCCTTTATGTACATTTCCATATTTATTCCTCTAAATAATTGCCTAGGCAAAAGAAAAAAGTGTACAACTGGTCAAATATAATTAAACACATATGATAGACAAAAGTGTATTTCCTTTTAATATAAATAAAGTTCACAAATCAGCCTTAAAAATGGCAACACAATTTAAGAATTGTCCAAAGAACCAATTTTAAATAAATAGCACAGTATTGGAATATAATATAAAATAAATATTCATGAGTCCATACTAATACAAATTGGTGATTGAGCGAAAAAAACAAATGGGGAGAACAGACAAATCCCCCAAACAGAATAATTCAAAATGATTTTTTATATTCTGCACTTACAAGGTGGTAAATCATAATTCTCCACTTTTTAGTGTGGTATGCACATAGTGACTTCCTTCCAAAGAATAGAGTATTGAAAGGGAAAACAGAGAAGAATAATTTCATTGTGGAAACACCTGGCAAACTCCACCTCAGCCAGGTGATCAAGGTTAACAACAGTTCTGAGTCATATTGTTATTATATACCCTTGATAATGTGATGATATGGAATTTTATTTTCCCTTGGTGGTCTTCCTCCTCAAAATCCATAACCCCAGTATAATAATGATAAAAATATCAAACAATCTTCATCAGATAGATAATGTCCCAAAAGTATGAGTAGTCCTCCTAAGTACTGTCAAAGTTATGGAAAAAAAAAAAAAAGGAAATTCTGAGAAACTGTCACTATTTGGAGGTGTTTAAGTTAACATG
>JAQZBX010074936.1:0-14678 GCA_029593785.1 Cabassous unicinctus
ACCAAAAAAAAAATAAAACAACTTTTCCAGTTTCATGATATTTTTTGGTTCAGAGTTAGGAATAATAACCTGTAAAATATGAAAAAGAAGAAAGACATTAATTATAACATGTTCTAATATCAGTATTTACACCCTGTTATCCTGTTGTTGTATTGCTTAATTTTCCTTGGCATTGTCCCAGTTCTCTAGGGCATATAAATAACATTAACTTAGAGATATAATCATATATTACAGGGAGTAAACATTGACATTTTAGTTAGCAAAATAATTACAAATAATTCATGTACAAAGCTCCTAATTTCACCTGTGGTAACTATATATCCTAAATATTATATATATGGTACATGTAACATGAGAGATTTTTTCCAAATTCACTCACAGAGACAATAGTTAACATAATCACAATGTTCAACTGACCCAGTCTCTCATGTTAATTTGGTTAATTCTTGCTCCTTTCTAAATGTGTACATACAAATATAATTAATGAAACACATTTGTAATATCCTTATATACATGTACATACCCAGTGACATTCAGTTAGCCATTTCTTTATCATTGGTCCACACAGTACAGAAGTTATGCAGAGTGACTTTGTTAGGACACCTGTGCCCTCCCTGCCCACTCACGGCACCAACTAGGGATTAGAAATACAAAGAGCTGTAGGAGAGGAGACGCTGCAATTATTCTTGGCTTCTGCAAACCTCCCATTAAGAGGAGTTCTTCAAATTTTGAGACAATTTTCTATTAATAGAGTGACTTGATTATCTTAACATTCAAAATAGAATAGCCATCATTTCAGTCAAAATTTTACAGTAAAAATACATTTTTCTTAAGGCCATCAAGACCTAAGAACATATGCAGACCTCTCAAAAAGTTAGAAATTGTGAGACATGTTTAGTCTTGTTATGTGAAGTCATTGAGACCCAGTTGGGATATGAAAATGGGTCATTGTGACAGTGGGTCTTCTCATAATTGCCTGAATTCAAGAGGGTTTGGGAGCTGGAAGGGGGCTTGGAGATGATCTCTAAATATCTCTCCTTTGGCATGCTGTGAAATGGAGGCCTGAAGAAGTGGTGATATTATCTAATGTCCATGAGTGAAGGAGATAGTAGCAGAGCTCAGTCTTGTAACTTATTCTGAACATGTAACAAGGCAAAGCTTATCTTCAGATACTCTCAGGTCATTTGGCAGAATGCTGTACCTTCAGTAAGGTAACAGATATTTCAAGTCATTAGCTTTCCTATATCCAACAACACATTTAGAGCCCGAGCAACTGAAAGGATGAAAATGCCATTTGCAGAGATGGGGAAGATTAATACTGAGACTAGAGCCATTTCTTATATTCTGATCCAGTATATCATTAGCATTTTATTACAGAAAGTAAGTAAATAACATAACAATTCATGATCTATGTGGATAAACTTGTATAATATAAACATAAACTCCCAGGTTTAAGTTCAATCTTTGTACATTTTCTATAGACATTAGGCACATTGTATTTAATCTTGTAGAGCCAGATTCCTTAGTCATGATATTGGGGGAAAATAATAGCTATCATTATTAACTTGTTAGCTTGCGGCAAGGTAATGGAGACGAATTGAACAAGCTCCTGCCATTTCATCTTCTCACCTTTCTGTGATAGTTTTGTTTTTGTAACTTCAAATTGTTATTATGAATGTGTTTGTTTGTTATATATACATTTGTGATTGTTCTGTACTTTTATTATATTGTGAAGATTGCTTCTTTTTAAACTATATCCAGTCCATAAATAATAACAGAGTATCTATGAACTGGATATGGTACAGAGTGGGTGCTGGTATTGTACTGAAGGATATCAGGAGTCAGGACGAATTCTTAGAAGCACTAGAAATGAAACCTATTATTAAGGATGAAAGGATCCTTTGGTCTTGTTGAGATGTGACCACAAAGAGACTTTACTAACTCTTCCCAGTCTCTATCAAGGGAGGCAAATGCATGTTTCACAAACTAGGAAAGAAGATTTCCTTCTGTAAAGAGAGAAACTGACCATTTCAGTCACTAGTTTTAGTTGTTAAAGAAGGTTATATGTCCTCCTTTTGTGAGCATTGTCACTAACAATTCTTCCTGTGCTTTTGAAATTTCAAGTCATTTACAGTGGCAGAGTAATGGGTTTTGATGGTCCTTTGATTTCCCTCATCACCAGAGACCCAAGTACAAGTCCTATAAGATGTTAAGATCTCCCAGGATACATTTTCTACAGGCTTGAAAAACATTGCTCAGTTTTTAAACTTTTCTTCAGGTTAAACAAAGCTCTGTTTCCTAGAAGTAGCAGACTACAATATATTCTTTTAATTCAGATTCTTTGTTAAGATTTGGGGCATGCTTCCACCTCTGGCCAAAATGAAGTAACAAGTGTCCAGATTTACCCACCTGCCTTAAGCAACTAGAACAATATACAATACGTATGAAACAATGCTTTTCAGACATTGGAACAAAGGCAGAGCAAAGGGAAAATGACAAGGTAAGCCCTACAAGTGCCTTAGTTCACTGCCTGGAGTTTCTAGGCCATTGCACAGAGATTGGGAACCTAATTAGAGCCTGGCAGCCTCACTGAATAGAAGAGGCAGAGATCAGAGTTCAGGGAGGTCAAAATGGCTAGAATTTGTGGGGGCACAGTACCAGAGAAGAGGAAATTACATGAGAGAATGGTCTGAAGAGAATGTCCTCTCAAGCCTTTGGTTCAGTATTGATCTGCACATGCATGAGAGGTAACTTCCCAAAGCTAGAGACTAAAAACACCAGAAAAAAAATAAATGGAACAGTTTTTACAGGGCTAAAAATGGTTCTTATTCCCATAAGCTATAATGGGAAAAAAGCCTAATACATAGGCTTTTGGGTAGAATTTTCAGAATATTACTGCCTTATCAAAATCCAGCAATTGACAACATAAAATTCACAATGTTCAGTACCCAATTAAAAATTCCTAGGGGGACTGTGGGAAGATGGCATCAGACTAACAGGCAGAGCTCAATGCTCTCACAGAAACAATGGAGAAAGAGCCAAAATCTGTCTGAAAGACCAGCTCTGGGGATCAGCAGACCGGGACAGTGCTACACAACTCCTAGGAGGGTGAGGGACAGAGAGAAGAAGAAGCCAAAACAAGTGTGAGTTACCAAGCCCCCACGGCAGCTGGGAAGGCCCCCACCCCACTCAAGATATTAAGCAGGGGTGAAAACCCTGGCTCACTGCAGCTAACTGAGTTTATCTCCTCCCTGTCAGCTGTTTCAAGGGAAAAGGGAGGGGGAGTCAGGGGGGCTTTTCTTTAATGATTTAGGCCAGCAGAGCCCACTTTGAATCTCCACCCTGAAGAATCAACACAGGAACACAGGAAAGCCCAGAATGAAACACCTCTGTGGAAAGGTGCGCTGGTGAGCACTATCTTCTGGCTGGTCTGGAAGTCGCATGGACAAGAACTGTTTAGGGTTTTCTCTGTATCCTAACCCCTAGGAGAAAATCTGTGCCCCATTAGTGAGTACTTGGCCTGACTTTGATAACTTAAGCTGGGAAATTTTTAAGACTTAAATAAGTTGAACCAAATTTCAAAGAAGAGCTGTGAATATAAAAACAATAGGCAAAAGAGAGAAATTGGCCATCAGAATGAATTCACCAACATATTCAGATGCCTAGACATCAGCAAAAAATTACAAGCCATACTAGGAAACAGGAAAAGATGGCCCAGCCAAAGGAACTAACCAAATAACCTGAAGAGATACAGGATTTAAGACAATATCAGTGATAATCACATAACTCACCTAAATCACTTCAAAGAATTTAAAGGAAATATGACTAAAGAAATAATGTGACTCAAGACAACACTGGATGAGCCTAAAGAACAATTGGAAAGCCTGCAAAGAGAAGTAACTGAACTTATAAGAATGAAAGACATGATGGATGAGATTAAAAATACATTAGAGGGGCAAGAATATGTGGCTCAAATGATTGAGCTCCCACCTACCACATGGAAGATCCCAGTTTTGGTTCCCAGTGCCTCCTGTAGAAGACGAGCAAGACAGTGAGCTGATGCAATAAGGTGACACAACAAGGATACACAAAGAGAAAAGACAATAAGAGACACAACAAAGCAGGGAGCTGAGGTGGCTCAAGTGATTGAGTGCCTCTCTCCCACATGGGAAGTCCCAGGTTCAGGTCCCGGTACCCCCTTAAGAGAAGATGAGCAGACACAGAGAGCACACAGCGAGTGCAAACAATAGGGGGTGGGAGAACAGAAAGAGAAGAGAGTGGAAAAAATGGAACAGAGTCTCAGGGGATTGAATGACAATGCAAAATGCACAAACATTCACATTATCGGTGTCCCAGAAGGAGAAGAGAATGGAAAAGAGGCAGAAAGAATATTTGAGGAAATAATGATGGGAAACTTCCCAACCATAATAAAGATATAAATATCAATATCCAAGAAAGACAATGCACCCCAAACAGAATAAATCCTAGTAGACATACCCCAAAACACCTACTATTCAGTTGACAAATATCAGAGATTAAGAGAGGATTCTGAAAGCAGCAAGAGAAAAACAAAGCATCACATGCAAGGGAAACTCAATAAGATCAAGTGCCAACCTCTCATCAAAAACCATGGCAGTGAGAAGAAAATGGTATGATGTATTTAAGGTACTGAAAGAGAAAAACAGCCAGCCAAGAATTCTCTATCCAGCAAAACTGTCCTTCAAAAATGAGGAGGAGTTCAAAGTCTTCACAGACAAGCAAAAACTGAGAGAATATGTTACCAAAAGACCAGAGTGGAGTTAACAGAGATACTAAAGCAAGTGCTGCAGACTGAAAGGAAAAAATAAGGGTGAGACATTTGAAGAAGAGTGTAGAAATGAAGATTATTAGGAATGGTAAACTAAAGGGAAAGAAGACAGACAATAGAACGATATGACAACAGAGAACTGAAGGACAATATGGATGAAACAAATGATGTCTTTACAATAATAACATTGAATGTTAATGGCTTGAACTCCCCAACCAAAATACATAGACTGATAGAATGAGTAAAAAAATATGAGCCATCATATGTTGTCTACAAGAGATGCACCTCAGACATAAAGATACAACAAGGTTAAAGGTGAAAGGTTATAAAAAGATATTCTATACAAATAGTAACTAAGAAAAAACTGGAGTAGTGATACTTCTATTGGACAAAAATAGATTTCAAATGCAAAACTGTTATAAGGGATGAGGAAGGTCATTATATATTAATAAAAGGAGCAATTCACCAAGAAGAAATAACTATACTAAATTTTTTTGCACCTAACCTGAATGCCCCAAGATACATGAGGCAAACACTGGCAAAACTAAAGGGAGAAATAGATGCTCTACAATAATAGTTGGAGAGTCAATACATCACTCTCAGTATAGAATAGAACATCTGGACAGAGGATAAATAAAGAAACAGAGAACTTGAATAATATGATAAATGATCTAGACCTAACAGACATCTATAAAGCATCACACCCCAAAACAGCAGGATATATTTTCTTTTCAAGTTCTCATGGATCATTCTCCAAGATAGAATGTATGTTGGGTCACAAGACAAGTCTTAATAAATTTAAAAAAATTGAAATTATACAAAACACTTTCTCTGATCCTAACAGAATGAAGCTGGAAATCAATAATGGATGGAAAAAGGGAAAATTCATAAATATATGGAGATTAAACAAGAAACTCTTAAATAATCAGTTATTCAAAGAAGAAATTGCAAAAGAATTCAGCAAATATTTGAGACAAATGAAAATGAGAATACAACATATGAAACCCATGGGACACTGCAAAGGCAGTGCTGAGAGGGAAATATATAGCCCTTAATTCTTATATTAAAAAAGAAGGAAAAAATCAGAGCAGAAATAAATCGAGAACAAAAAAAAAAACAGAGAGAATGAACAAAACCAAAAGTTGGCTCTTTGAGAAGATCAACAAAATCGACAAACCCTTAGCTAGATTGACAAAGAAAAAAAGAGAGAAGATGCAAATAAATAAAATCAGAAATGAGAGGGGGGACATTACCACTGACCCCACAAAAATGAAAGAGATCATAAGAGGATATTATGAACAACTCTATGCCAAAAAACTAGAGAATGTAGAGGAAATTGACAAATTCCTAGAAACACATGAACCACCTGTGCTGACCCTAGAAGAAATAGAAGACCTCAACAAACCAATCACATGTAAAGAGATTGAAACAGTCATCAAAAACTTCCCAAAGATGAAAAGCTCGGGACCAGATGGCTTCACAGGTGAATTCTACCTATCACTCAAAGACGATCTAATACCAATCTTGCTCAAGCTCTTCCAAAAAACTGAACAAGAAAGAATGCTACAAAACGCATTCTATGAAGCCAGTATCACCTTAATACAAAAACCAGATAAAGATACTACAAAAAAGGAAAATTACAGACCAATATCTCTAATGAATATAGATGTAAAAATCCTCAACTAAATACTTGCAAACAAAACCTAGAGTATATTAAAAGAATTATACACCAAGATCAAGTAGGTTTTATCCCTGGTATGCAAGGATGATTCAACACAAGAATATCGATTAGTGTAATAAATCACATTGATGAAGAAAAATCACATGATGTCAATTGATGCAGAAAAAGGCTTTTGACAAAATATAGCACACTTTCTTGATAAAAGAAAAGATAGGACTAGAAGGAAGCTTTCTCAATATGGTAAAGTTCATATATGAAAAACCTACAGCTAGCATTGTTCTCAATGGTGAGAGACTGAGAACTTTCCCGCTGAGATCAGGAACAAGACAAGGATGCCCACTGTCACCATTTTTATTCAATATTGTGCTAAAAGTTCTCCTTAGAGCAATTAGGCAAGATAAAAAAATAAAAGGCACCCAAATAGGAAAAGAAGAAGTAAAACTTTCACTATTCACTGATGATATGATCCTCTATCTAGAAAATACTGAAAAATCCACAACAAAGCTACTAGAACTAACAGACGAGTTCAGCAAATGGGCAGGATACAAGATTAACACGTAAAAATCAATAGTTTCTATACAATACTAATGTGCAATCGGAGGAGGAAATCAGGGGGAAAAATCCATTTATAATAGCATTTAAAACAATCAAATATTTAGAAATAAACTTAACCAAGGACATAAAGGATCTGTATTCAGAAAACTACAAAACATTGCTAAAAGAACCTGAAGAAGACATAACTGGATGGACATTCCGTGTCATAGATTGGGAGAATAAATATCGTTTAGATGCCAATTCCACCCAAACTCATTTACAGATTCAACACAATCCCAATAAAAATTTCAATACCTTTTTTTTTTTTTCACAGAAATGGAAAAACCAATTATCAAATTTATTTGGAAGGGTAAGGGGCCCAAATAGCCAAAAAGATCTTAAAAAGAAGAATGAAGTTGGAGGACTCTCACTTCCAGACTTTAAAGCATATTACTTAGCTATAGTGGTAAAAACGGCATGGTGCTGGCATAAAGACAGATACATTGACCAAGGAACTGAACTGAGAATGCAGAAAGAGACCCTCATGTCTACAGTCAAGTGATTTTTGACAAGGAGGTCAAGCCCTCTCAGCTGGGCCAGAATGGTCTATTCAATAAATGGTGCTGGGAGAACTGGATAGCTAAATCCAAAAGAAAGAAAGAAGACCCCTATCTCTTGCCATATACAAAAAGTAACTCAAAATAGATCAAGGGTCTAAATATAAAAGTGATAACCATAAATCTCCTAGAAGAAAACATGGGAGAACATTTCAAGATCCTGTGTTAGGCAGTAGTCTCTTAAACCTTACACACAAAGCACGAGCAAGAAAAGAAAAAATTGATAAATAGAACTGCCTCAAAATGCAACACTTTTGCACCTCAAAGGACTTTGTCAAAATGGTGAAAAATCAGCCGATTCAATGGGGAAAAATATTTGACAATCACATATCCGATAAGGGTTTAACATCCATGATATACAAAGCGATCATACAACTTAATAATAAAAAGATACACAACTCTATTAAAAAATGGGCAAAATACTTGAAAAGACAATTGTCCAAAGAAGAAATACAAATGGTGGAAAAACACATGAAAAAAATGTTCAACATCACTAGTGATTAGGGAAATACAAATCAAAACTATAATGCAATATCATTCCACACATATTAGATTGGACCCTATTAAAAGTCACAAAACTGTAAATGTTGGAGAGGATGTGGGGAGACAGGTATGCTTATTCACTGCTGGTGGGAATGTAGAATGGTACAGCCACTGTGGAAGACTGTTTGCAGTTCCTAAGGAAGTTGAATAGACTTGCCAGGTGATCCGACAATACCATTACTAGTATCTGCCCAGAAGAACTGAGAGCCCTGACATGAACAAGTGTCTGTACATTGATGTTCATAGCAGCATTATTCACGATTGCCGAAAGTTGGCAACAACCCAGGTGATCATCACTGATGAATGGATAAACAAATTGCCATGTATACACAAGATGGAATATTATGCAACTGTAAGAAGAAATGAAGTTGTGAATCATATGACAACATGGATGAACCTGGAGGATATTATGTTGAGTGAAGCAAGCCAGGTGCAAAAGGACAAATGCTGTATGATTGCGCTATTATGAACTAAATATATTGTGTAAGCTCATGGAGTTAATAACTACATTATAAGTCACCAGAAAACAGAAGGAGGGTAGGGAATGGAAAGCTGGTGGTTAATCTGTTCAGAATTGGCAAAATATTGTTTTTAAATCTTTGGAAATGAATAGAAATGATGAAAGTGTAGCATGATATTTGTAACTAGCAGAGGTATTATATGTGTATGACAGTGGTTGAAAGGGAAAGTCTAAGGTCATTTATATTACTAGAAGGAAAGCTAAAAACTATAACATGGGACTGTATAAGATAGTAAAACCTCATGTAAAACATGAATATGAGTGATATTGCATATATAAGACTTTCTACAAAATGTAAATACAAATGTGCTAGAGAGGAGGAAAAAGAATAGCAGCTATATATGGCAGGGGAAGGATAGAGAGATTGAGAGGTGAGGTTTGTTTTATGTTTATTACTATTGTTATTGGAATAATGAAAGTGCTCTAAGAATGATTGATGTGATAAATGCATAAATATGTGATTACACCAAAAACCATTGATTGTACACTTCGGATGAATTTATGCTTTATTAATATGTCTCAATAAAATTGATTTGCTAAAAAAAAAATTCCTAGACAAGCAAAGAGGCAGAAAAATGTCACCCATAACCAAGAAATAAATGTCAATAAAAGCAGTTCCATGATTGACAAGGACAATGCCACTAGTAGACACGGTGGTTAAAAATGTGATTATAAATTATTCTCCATATGATAAAGAGAGCAGAGGAAAATATGAGTAAGGTGAAGAGAGAAATGGAGGGCATAGAAAAAGAGTTAAGAAGTACTTTATTAAGCTTACGAATTTTAAATTGAAAACCTAGCTCCAGTGTACTTTAGAAATTGGGAAAACTGTGAAATTCAGAGGAATTCATGGTTAATAGTCCACAAAGAAATCCTAGAGTGTTTAATACAATATAGATTCAAACATCGTTTGCTCTCCAATGGAGAGCACCATGCTCAATATTTTCAGAAGGAATTCTGGAAACCTAAAACTGCCTTTGAGTTGAACTTAGTTTAAAAATGATGTTTTCCTAATTTTAATAAATTGTAGAGGACAATTTATAGTTTGAGTTTATTATACATTTCAATTCTTGATAGTCAACGCTGATTTGGAAATGTACTTTTCTTTCAGTCTTGCCAATAAAGTATTTAGCATTGATCCTAAATAGATTTAAAACTGTCTTGCTGGCTGCCCTATTCAGGGGTTGGACATGATGGGATCTCTTTCCTAGTTCTTTTGGATTCTTTGTGCTGAGTGGTCATTTGCTGAAAGTTTCTGTTGTGTCTGGACCTGTATTCCCATGCCACACTATACAGCAACTCCGCAGGCCTACATTGTGAAATTTCTAGAAAGAAATGTGATTCATCACCTTATATATGTAGCACCACCTCTAAAGAGCTCACGGGTAGATTCAAATGCATCTGTGCCCCTGGCTTTATGGATTCTGCCTGTGAACTTGGGCCCTCTGAGGCTAGCAGTCCTTGTGAGAATGGAGCTGTGTGTAGAGAGGAAAGGGATCTGGAAATCTTGCCCCTCAGGTTCTGGTGCCAGTGTGAGAAGGGCTTCCCAGGTCTGCGTCGTGAGATCAGTGTCAATGGGTGCAGTTCCAGTCCTGGCCTGCGTGTGTAGTGTTATGACATGGTTGATGGCTTCTCCTGGTTATGCAGCCCGGGCTATGTTGGACTAAGATGTGAGCAGGACATTGATGACTGCATCCTGAATGCCTGTGTGCACGATTCTACCTGCAAAGATCTGCACCTCATTAATATACATTAGCATTCTTATTAAACCTTAATGCACACTAGCATAAATTAACCTGTAACCCATAACCACTTGGTTGACTTTTGTCTATGTGATATGTTGGTATGTGTATACATGCCAAGTAATATGTCTACTTCTTAAGGCTAGAAAACAGAAACTCAGGCAACATTTTTTAAAAAGTTTAATAATAGAAAAAATGTTCTATTCACCACTCTTTCTATTCACCACACTTGTTATAGAATATTTTTAAAAATATTTTTATTGGAGAGGTGAACTTACAAAACAATCATGCATAATGTGAAGAATTCCTATATGACACCACATTGTTGTGGTACATTTGTTACAGATTGTGAGAGAACATCATCAGACTATTACTACCAGCTATGGTCTATGGTGTTCATTTGGTGTATTTTTTCCATACTCCTTCCCATTACTAACACAGTACTTTCTTTGACATTGATGCAAGAATATTATAATATTGCTGTTAACTATAGTCTAAGGGTACGTTAATTATATTTTTCCCATGCATCACCATATTCTTACCACATTGTAATAGTAATGGGCATGTGTTCTAGTTCATAGAAGGACATTCTTGTATTTGTACTATTAACAGCAATGATCATCCACCTCTGGGTTCACTGTGTTGTTCAGTCCCTAGATTATTCTCTAGCTTTCTTACCTTTTTAAGCAGTTTTATTGAGATATATTCACATACCATACCATCTATCCAGAGTGCACAATCAATGGCTTTTAGTATAACCACAATGTTGTACATTCATCACCATAAAAAATTTTAGAACAATTCCATTACTCCAAAAAGAAAATCTCCACACCTCTTAGCAGTCACCTCTTAATCCCTCTATCCTTCTCCAGCCCTTTATAACCCCTAATCTAATTCCATCTTTATAAATTAATTTATATTTACATTTTATATAAATGGAATCACACAATTAAAAAAGCCATCTTGCTGTAAGTTTACTGCCTCACTTTATTTATCTCCAGTCAAGTCTACGAGAATATAGAATAAGCAATTGGAGTGCTTCCCATTTTTTAATCTTTCTGTATTCAATTTAAAGAGATTCCTTTAAAAATTTCCCCCATCATAGATAGTGTATTTCTAGAGGAATATAAAATATAAGACAGAGGACATAAAATAAAGTATATTTTATAAGCATAAAACATAAATATATTATCAAAGAAAACAAAGCTTTGTAATATTATTTTAAAATAGTGTTTACAGCTGCAAAATTCTTCACATTCCTATTCTTGTTCTGCCTGTTTCTCTCCTTTATTTCCTCTGTAAGATCTGGGAAAATTTCCATCTGAAATTTTTTTCTAATTTATTTTTCATTTCTCAGTGAATGGATCTCCATGCGTAACTTTTAGATATATGGGCAAACATAACTAATAGCAAGCTACAATAAAGTTAACATTGTTGCATCAGTAAGAGTTTTTCTGCAATTCTTCACAACTTGAGTGCACTAATAGATGTTAAAACATCTTTTTATAAGGGTAATTCTGATTTCCTTTGTTTTAAATGTACTGTCTGGACAGATATACTCAGATCTGAGTGCTATATCTGACATTTCAATTCAAAGGCCACCAACATTTACAGCTACTGTTGTTCCATTAAATATTTGTCAGAGAGAAAGAGCGATTACTACCTTCCGTATACCTAGCACATTCAGGGCTACACTTAAGGAAAAAGTGTCACTTAGGCATCAACACAAATTTCAGTTTTTGATTGAAAATCTGGTAGTATTATAATCCAGACACTGGCATTAGCACTTCAAGACTAGTGTATATATCATAAAAGTGAATATAGTTGTGCTATTTGAAAAATAAGACAGAGGATTTGGAACTGACATACTGCGAAAGTATTTAATTTGCAGTTTACTTGGTGTATTTTCATCATTATTGCTGCCTAGATTTATTTTACCTCATAGCATAGTTTGAACTTCTCTACATTGAATCATCATTTTACACCCATTCCAGGAGAGGACAGTTATAATCATAACCCATTAGATTTTTTAAAAAATCATGAGTCACCAGAAGGCACGCAAAACAGAAAAACAACAAAATGTAACATGGAAAAAAGGAAAGTCACAATCAGAAAAGTCTCAAGCAGAGATTTGACTTTAGGCTAATAGCTTTTGAAACACTGGAGAGGGAATGTTTTTATAGCTATGAGACTTTACCCCAATCTCCATGCAACTTATTAAACAATTTTGTCATCACAAACAAACCATATTTAATTTTAAACAGCATGATGCATTCACTAAGAGTGACGTTGAGTATGTCATTGCATTGACTTGTTGCCTTTATGAAGAATTTGCCATCTATGAAAACAAAACTCCTCTATGAAGAATTTGCATTCTAAGGGATATGCTCATCAATATCTTCAACAGCTAAAGCATTGTGTTATTTTACCTTTTGTCTGTCCAAACTCTTGTCACTTTCTACCTTTTTCATAATTTTGGTGATATAAGTCAGAGGTTGATAAGAGATGCTTTGTTCTCATTACATCACAAAGTTAGTGATATTGCTTCTTTTCTCTTTTGAAAATTGTTACCACTTTTTACTACAGCCTCAAGATCCCCCATCTCTAGATTTATAATTTCATCTAATTGGATAAACAGAATGATCTGACATGAAGTTAGAGAGAGGTTTAGAAATGTATTTTTTCCCCTTACTCGGAAGGTAAGTTTTACAAAAAACACAATTTCTCTGGGGTCTTAGTAACCTGGAATAGAATATAAAAAATAGCCAACTCTTGAGTTTCCCACAGTCCTGAAATGAGGGCAGTGTATATGAAAGAAGTTTTCAAGACCCTCCTGCTTCAGGAGTTGATAAATCAGTTAAGGTTGTATGAATGATCAGCAGTAAAGAATTCAAGTTGAAAGATATACTTCTAGCCTCAGAAATGAAACTGTAATGATTAAATAGAATCCTGAAGGCTAAAATTTAGAAGTTGGATTGTTCATATTTTTGTCTGAATCATGAAATTTGCAGTAGTGATGAACTGAATAACTTGTGAGTGAATGAGAGTTCAAACTAGTTTAAAAGATTTGTTGTTAATTTTATATTCTTTCAAAGGGCTGGAATCTGACTGATAAAGAACTTGAGCCACACCCACGTTTCTGAAGCAAAAATTCCCTTTATTTTTCCATGTAGAAGAGCAAGTTATTGGCTTTCTGTTAATGTTTTCTATGTATGAGAAGAAAAACTGTCTTTAAGTGTTGTAGTCATGCATTGCCTCCACTCATCCTGTACACTGGCTCATTGGTATTAAGGTAAAATTAGGATTTATTCACAAACAAATTCATGAAAATAATGTTTGCTGAACACTTAATATTTGCAAGGCCCAGGGCTAGGTCTGGGGTGATAATGATAAGCAAGATACAATCTCTGACCTCACAAAAATTATAACTGTTTACAAAGGGGGGAGGGAAGTATTAGCAGCTGATGTGAAAACTGTCATACCATCACTGCATGTTTTTAGCTGTTGTTATGCTTTCATCATTGCTATTTCCCCTTTGATACCCCAAACACTACATTGAGCAGAGTGTGCACTCAATATACAAAGGCTGAATGAATGAAACTATGGATATTAGTACTAAAACCATTCTGGGAACACTACTTTATGAGTCTTGAGCCATTTGCTCAATGAACCTCAATAAAAATGAATTAAGAGCAGTGATAATACCAAATCTCAGATCTTCCCATCATAAAAATTCTTGCAGTTTAATGCATAATCACTTATCATTAACATTTCATTTCCTTATCTTTTGCCAGTATTGTATTATATGTAGTAATTACAATTGATTTTTATAGTATAATTTTACAAGATACCAAAATAAGTACTCTACTAAAGGCCAAAAAAAGATTAATGGTATACTTTCAGATGTTAATTCTGTAATTCTATTAAAGAAAAACAACAAGTGCTTAATAATGCCATGTAGTATGTTGCTAATATTGTATTCTATCAGTGTTTATAGACAGGCTCTTTCTTAGTAAGCACTCCCAAGATGACTCCTCCTCTACTACTCCAGAATCATTAAGAAAATATTTAAAATTTAAGGCTTATTATTTTCTCAGCGCTTCAGATTCTTTCTGTCACCTCCTGCTGTTTAAAATGTTAGTACATTTATATAATTATGAATGTCGTTTCTGAAAATGGAGAATTTAGCCAAGTGCTGGAAAATTAGTTTGTTTAAAATCAACTCAGAAATTCA
>JAQZBX010074937.1:0-14676 GCA_029593785.1 Cabassous unicinctus
CATATTAGTGAGATCATGTACAGCATCCTTCAATGCCTGGCTTGCTTCATTTGACATAAGGTCCTCAAGATTCATCTGTGTTATCCCATGTTTTAGCACTTTATTCCTTCTTACAGCTTAGTAATATTCCATTGTATGTATGTACCACATTTTGTTTATCCATTCATCTGTTGATGGGCACCTGGGTCAATTCCAACTTTTGGCAATAGAGAATAATGCTGCTATGAACATTGGTGTGCATATATCTGTTGGTGTCTCAATTTTTCTGGGTATATACCCAGTAGTGGAATTGCTGCATCATATGGAAGTTCTCTAATTAATTTTTTGAGGAACTGCTAAACTGTTCACCACAATGGCTGGACCATTCTACATTCCCACCAGCATTGGATAATGGTTCCCATTCCTACACATCCTCTCCAACACTTATAGTTTGCTCTTTTTTTAATAGCCACCATTCTAATGGGTGTAAGATGGTATCTCATTGCAGTTTTGATTTGCATTTCACTAATAGCAAGCGATGTTTAGCCTCTTTTCATGTGCTTTTTAGCCATTTATATTTCTTCCTTGGAGAAGTGTCTTTTCTGGTCACTTGCCCACTTTTTAAATGAGTTGCTTGAGCTTTTATGTTCGAGATGAAGGATTTTTTTTGTGTATGCAGGATATTAGGCTCCTTTCAGATATGTGGTTGCCAAATATTATCTCCATTGGGTAGGCTGCTTTTTACTTTCTTGATAATGTCACTTGAGGCCCAAATGTTTTTAATTTTGAGGAGATCCCATTTATCTATTTTTTCTTTTCTTGCTCATGCTTTGGGTGTGAAGTTCATGAAACCATTTCCTATTACATGGTTCTATAGATGCTTCAATACATTATCTTCCAAGGTCTTTATGGTCTTGGTTCTTATATTTAGATCTTTGATCGATCTTGAGTTGATTTTTGTGTAAGGTGTGTGTATTAGTCAGCCAAAGGGGTGCTAATGTGAAATACCAAAAATGGGTTAGTCTTTATAAAGGGTATTTATTTGGCATAGAAGTCCACAGTTACCAGGCCATAAAGCATAAGTTTCTTCCCTCACCAAAGTCCATTGTCACGTGTTGGAGCAAGACAGCTGCCGATGTTTGCCAGGGTTCAGGCTTCTTGGATTCCACTCTCCCCAGGGCTGCATTTCTCCCCAGGCTTAGCTCTTCTGTTTCCTCCACAAGGTCAGCTGTAGACTATCAGGTGAACAGCTCACTACTTTTTTCCTAGGGCCTTCTCTCTGACATAAAAACTCCAACATCAAAACTGCTTCTCAAAAAACAGCTTCCTTTGTTCTTGCCATGACTTTTATATTTTACTCCCCACCCACCAAGGAGTGGGGCTCAATGCCCTACTGATGTGGCCCAGTCAATGCCCCAATCATAACTCAATCATTCCCAGATTAACAGATCAGTTTACAAGCATGATCTAATTACATTAAATATTTTTGGAAATCATAATTACATTAAATTGGCCAATGGCTACACTCCACCCTCTGAATTCCAAAAATACATTACATATTCAAAAAACTTTAAATCAGTAACAATTTAACTACAAAATCATATCATAATCATTTTAAAGAAATACAGTTCATCTTGAGGCAAAGTCCAGTCTGCTATAGATCTCTGAAACTTACAAAACAATTTAACAGCTTCCAATACACAAATGGAAAGACAAAGGATAAACATTTTCATTATCATTAGGAGAAATTGGTATGTTAAACCTGAGTCATGGATCCTTTACAGTTCATTAAAACTGCAGGGCATCCTCCTTTAGATTTCAAAGTCTGAGAGACATTCTTAAGATGATGGTTTCTTCTCCTTGGGACCACATGGGAAGCCACCCTTTCCACAGGCTTGCCCAAAAGCCATTTTCTTGGTTCCACCCTCATCAAGCATCTGGGTGTCGACTAAGCTCCAGACCTCATCTTCCAAGAGTGTTGGGGTGATTGCCACACCTTACCCAAATTTTGGGTTAGAGTCTTAGTCCCCCTAGTACAGTGAGGTGAAGACAATATTTCCCCTAACCTTTGGCATGCAGGTTCAACCCTCTCAGAGCAATGGGTTGATGACCTGGCCTTCTCTAATCCATGGAGGACAGGTACACCCCTCTCAGACCTATGGGGTTTTGACCTTAACTGCCCTAATCTTTGAGGAATGTGCTCCACCCTTCCTGAAACCTGGGGTGGCAAAACTCTCCCAGAACATCGGGTGGGGACATCCACCCTCTTCAACTGCTGGGGAAACCTCACCCGCTCTGCACCATGGGGCATCAAAACTTTCCCAGAACATCAGGTAGGAACATCCACCCTCTTCAACTGCAGGGGCAAACTCACCCTCTCTGTACACATGGGTGGGGCTCCTCTCTTGGCCCAAGGAGATATCTTAATTCCAGTTCTCTGCTTCCATGGTTTTCTTCTTAAAGGTGATTTTCCTTCAGTCTCTCCTTTCCATGCCTTCTTTTGTCCAAGATGACAGTGGTTTTGTTCATACAGTACTCTCAAAAACATTGTTGGGTTAGCATGCAAGAAGCAGGGGTCCAAGCCATCAGACAGTAAGATTTTCCACAAGTCTTTCCGAGATAACTGCATCTTCTATTCTGAGTTATGAGTTACAAGTTCAGTAAAGTCTTCAAATAGGGCATTTTCATCTGGGAATTTGATTTCCAGAAACTTGGAAGTTCTGGAATCAGTTTCTGTTTTCTTTGTACCCAAAAGTTCAGTTCTTAGTGTATTTCACTCATCTAGTATTTTGCTATAAGCTGCAAGGAGAAGCCAAGCCACATTCTCCAAGTTTCCCTTGGAAAGTTCTTCAGTTAAATGCTCAGGTTCACCATTTTCAAATTCTGTCTTCCATATAAGACCAGGAGTTAATCTTGCTAAGTCTTTGCAACTTTAAAACATGGATTGCCTTTCCTCCAGTTTCCGATAATAGTTTCATCATTTACTTCTAAGGCATCATAGAAAGTTTCTTTTGTGTTCATATTACTATCAACAGTCTCTTCAAAGTGATCTAGGCCTTTTCCATCAAGCATTTTACAATTTCTCCAAAAAATACCCTTTACCCATTTATAAAACCATTCCAACATTTTGGTAATTACAAAAGCACTACCCCACTCCTGGTACCAAATTCTGTATTAGTCAGCCAAAGGGGTGCTAATGTGAAATACCAAAAATTGGTTGGTCTTTATAAAGGGTATTTATTTGGCATAGAAGTCCACAGTTACCAGGCCATAAAGCATAAGTTTCTTCCTTCACCAAAGTCAATTGTCACATCTTGGAGCAAGACAGCTGCTGACGTTTGCCAGGGTTCAGGCTTCTTAGGTTCCACTCTTCCCGGGGCTGTGTTTCTCTCAAGGCTTAGCTCTTCTGTTTCCTCCACAAGGTCAGCTATGAGGCGAACAGCTCACTTCTCTTCTCCTGGGGACTTCTCTCCAACATAAAAACTCCAACATCAAAACTGCTTCTCAATAAACTGCTTCCTCTGTTCTTGCCATGCCTTTTATATTTGATTCCTCACCCACCAAGGGGTGGGGCTCAACACCCTACTGACATGGCCGAGTCAACACCGCAATCATAACTCAATCATGCCCAGATTAACAGATCAGTTTACAAGCATGATCCAATTATATTTTTGGAATTCATAATTGCATTAAATTGGCCAATGTCTACAATGTGAGATGGTGTTCCTCTCTCATTCTTTTGGGTATGGATATCCAATTCTCCAAGCACAATTTGTTAAAGAGCCATTCTCTCCCAACAAAGTGGGCTTGGTGGCCTTGTTGCATATCAGATGAATGTATATGTGGGGATCTATTTCAGAACTCTCAATTTAGTTCCATTTGTTGGTATGTCTATCCTTGTGCCAATGTCATGCAGTTTTGACCACTGTAGCTTTATAGTATGTTTTAAAATCAGGTAGTGTGATACCTCCAATTTCATTTTTCTTTTTCAGTATGTCCTTGGTGGTGCAGGGCCTCTTACCCTTCCAAATAAATTTTGTAATTAGTTTTTCCTATTTGTTAAAAAATGCCATGTGTATTTTTATCGGGATTGCATTGAATCTGTAGATTAGTTTGGATAGGGATAAACATCTTAATGATGTTTAGTCTTCGGTTTCATGAACAGGGAATATTCTTCCATTTATTTAAGTATTCTTTGATTTCCTTTAACAGTGTTCTGTAATTTTCTGTATATAAATCCTTTACATCTTTATTTAAATTTATTCCTAAGTATTTGATTCTTTTTGTTGCTATTGTAAATGATATTATTTTTCTTGATTTCCTACTCAGATTGCTCGTTATTAGTATACAGAAATGCTAATGATTTTTGAGCATTGATCTTATAGCCTACGACTTTAATGAACTCATTTATAAATTTTAGAAGCTTTGTTGTAAATTTCTCAGTGTTTTCTCTGTATAGGAGCATGTCATCTTTAAATACTGAAATTTGTGCCCCTTCCTTTCCAATTTGGATGCTTTTCATATCTTTTTCTTTCCTCAGTGCCTAAGCATGTACTTCTAAGGCAATGTTAAATAGGAGTAGTGATAATGGGCATCCTTGTCTTGTTCCTGATCTTAGAGGGAAAGTTTCCTTTAATATACTTTTAATCTCATCCATTGTTTCTTTCATTCCCATATGATCTGTTACTTTTCTTTGCAAGTTTTCAAATTCTTCTTTGTGTTCTCCCACTGTCTTTTAATATATTTAATCTGTTAGACATTTCATTGAATTTTTAAGGAGATTTGTTTTGATATCTTTAATTAGTTATATCAAATGTTGTGTTTCATCTGGAAGTTTATTTTTTTCCCTCTTGTCTGGGTTATATCTTCCTATTTCTTACTATGGTTTGAACTTTTGTTCTTATGTCTTGCCATCTGTTTTTTATGTAATTATTCTATGCTCAATTTATTTTAAAATTCCCTCTTTAGCCTATTCCTTTCTATTTGGCCAATTGCTAAATCTTCCCATGTTCCTCCTCGAAGAATATTAATCTGATCTTTTTTTTTTTCCTTTTTCTTTTTTTGACCTCTGTATGTTTTAAATATTTCTTTTGTTTTCTTTTGGTGCTATTACCTTGGGGGTCTAATTTTTGGAGGAGTGTCCCACTTGAGACAACCATCCCAGCTCATGTTTCCCATTCAAAACAGGCCCAGGGGACCTATGACAGGGCTATAGATTGATTCTAACAAGCTCTGGAAAGGAGACCCTAAAGGTCTCCAATCTTCTCTTTCTTGTCTCCACAAATCTATGCTTTCCTAATATACCCAGCAGATAGCACTCTTTACCCAGTTATTCTCCTTGCACTATAGTTTTCCTGTGCTTTTATATCTCAGCTTCAGTAGCAGTATGGTTCTTGATGAGTTTTCCAGGCTTCATGGGATGAAACTGTTGCACAGCTCCCAGATCCTGTGATCAGAGTTCCTGAATCCTGTGATGGGCACTCCAAGTTGGCCTGGGTGATTCTACCCATGCTATCTTGAGAAAGGGTGGTCATACCTCATGCAGTTCCTGTTGTTTCTGGTGCACATTGGTGTTGAGAGTGCCCCAGCCATTTAATGTGGTTGTCGTCAATCTATGGACTCTTCCAAGAGAAAGTGATCAAACTGCACACAATTACCACTCCTTTTGGGGTCCCAAGCAGTGGCTTTCCAATCTGGACATGCTGAATCTGATCCCTACCATCCCAGGAGTTTAGTGTGGTTTTCAATCACCCCTGTTGTTAACCCTGCTAGGGGTGGAGATAAGACAAAACTGCTAATTTCTTTTTGGTTTGGGCAGGTTTAAACCTCCTCTGTGCTCAAGATTATAATTCAGCTAGCTGAACTTGTTAACCAACAGCCATAGTTAGTGCCAGGTCACTTCCCCTCCCCCACTTTTCGGAAACAGGGCATATGTGTCTAGATAGGTAGTGGGCCTTGAGGTGCCTGACTTGTCAGGGGAGATGGGCAAACAGCCTCTGCAACATAGATAATCTACACATGAATCTTCACTCAGGTTGTCAGTCTCCTCTCCCTGCTCTTCCCTGGATAATGTACTATTGTCTTTGACCTTAGAAGTCCCTAAAACTATTGATCTGGACAGATCCTGAGTGATTAGTAGCTGCCTTGTAGCACAGCTGATTGTTAGCACTCCCTATACTGTCACCATCTTTGGTCTTCTCCCTAAAGACTTCTTAAAGAAGATCTGAGCCTTACAATTCTTTCTGTTGTATCCACTTTCATTTTACAGGATGTTAATTGGTGTCCTTTGAAGTGTAGGGCCCATGGAAACATTTTATAATCCTATGATTGGGTCTCCATATTTTCGTTACTTTGTACCCTTGGATTGTGAACTTAACAACTGGTTCTCAGCTATGTAAATCTTAGCCTCTCCCTTCCACTCCCATGTGAGACAAGAATTATAGAACACTCTGTTGTTATATACCTCCATTCCCACAAAACAATCTCTAGAGGGGACTAATTTCAGTATTTCCGTTCCCCAACAAGGCAGAGTAGATGTGGCTGCAATTCAATATTTCACTTCCACCATGTCACTTAGGCTCTGATAAAACCAAAGTCTGTTAGCCTCTGGTAAAATACTTTCATTTGAAGACAGTCTTTATTTTAAGGACAAGAGATCACTCTAGGCATATTACAAAATATTTACTTTGTCCCTCTCCCTACTGAAATACAATGGGGGATTATCCCTAGTCTTCACAGTAGGAAAATGGTGCTTTGATTGGAGATAAAACTCAGGAAAACATGATACAAAGAGAGGTTCTTCTGTATTCTTTCAGCCTCAGGATTTTCCACACTGAGAGCATACCTGACTTTGTCAACTATAGTTCAAACATTCCTACTCCTACCGGCTCTAGCAGAAAGCTTCTATTTCTGAACATCTCCTCCAGGTTAGCAGTGATTCATATAAACTACTTTCATTATGTTTTAAGGACAGTAGTTTAAACTGTGACATTAATTCTCTCATAGATATAAGAAGAGCTATTTTTTTTTTCAGATTGTTCAGTATTTTTCTTGTTGTTGGAATAGGAATGATGATTTCCAAGGTTTTTACATGCCAGACCAGAAACTGGAAATCTGAGAAATGTATTTTATTTCCAAATATCTGAGAAATATTCACAAATGGGTTTTTTACTGGTTCAATAGATTTCTTAACAAATTATTATAACTCACACTCTTTACCATTAATTTACAAACTGAACAGATGGGTAGAAAGAAAGCCAAAATTCCTTATGAATAACATTTTAACAAATCAAAACTGTCAACATACTAAAATTATTTAAAAATCTCTTAAATAGTAATGGTTCTAAAAGCAAGAGTACTGACATTTAAAGTTATGGTTACATATATTTGTCATGATTAATTAATTCAAAGGAATAGGTAAAAAATTATGACTCACAGCCATGGTATACCTTAATTGATAGACCTTCTTCAATTATAAAAAAGAAACAGATATATCATCATTAACTAAAAGATGTGAGATGGCAAAACACAAACAAATAAATTAATGATAAGATTCTGGAAACAAATGGAGCACAGTGTTTTTCAGAGTTAGTTTTTTTTTACCTGTTTTTTATTTTTAAAGAAGTTTTAGCTTGCATAAATATTACATCAAAAACTTAGAAGATTTCAGTTTACCCCTTCCCCGCTCCCACACATTCCCACATTAACATCACTCATTAGTGTCACACATTTCTTACACATATTGAAGCATTTCTACTAACCTTGTAACATAGTTTACATTTTAGTTTATCTTCTGTCTCACACAATTTTATAGATTTTGACAAAATGTATAATGGCCTGTATCCATTATTGCAATGTCATGAAGGTCAATTTCAATGTCCCAAAAATGCCCCCATGTTACACATATTCTTCCATCGCCCTCTCCTCAGAATCTCTAGTGGTCACTGCCTTTATATCAATGATACAAGTTCTTCCATTGCTAGAATAATAATGTCTAAAATAGAAAATAATAAGTCTGCTTTAGTCCATTGTTCATTCTCCAATATTGAGGATTTGGGGATCGTGATGCATACTCTGTTTCTAATTGAGAGGGGCTTAGATCCCATGGGGCAGATGGATGAAACTGTCTTCCTTGCAGTTTCAGACACCCTCTCTTCCTTGAGATGTGCATTGGTGTTGTACATTATTTCCTTGTTATTTGTCCTGGGTGAGTCCAAGGAACTGGAGAGTAAGTTCTGCAACTCTCAGAGATTCAGTGCTCAACTGGCACATGAACAGACAAAAGGTTTCAGTGTCTGGGATATATATTTAACAAGTATGGTGCTAGCTATAAGTTCAAATAAAAGGGGCAAAAGGTCATGTAGAAATATTGCAGACATATTTCCTATCTGAAAGTTATGAGTTTGATTAAATACTATTTCCTATTTAACACCAGTATGTGTCTGCTGTTAATCACTCTTAAGCTGGGGTCCTTATATACTTTTATTTCTGTGTTCACCTAGTAGGTTAACTTTAAATTGATAGTTTATATAATAATAGTTTTATGTTCTCTCAAAAATTTTATCTTTATTTGATATATATATATATATTTTAAGTGGGTATTAATGATTGTTGCTTCAATTTTGTTAGGGTGCAAAAGTATTTAGTTTTCACATAATTTTAATGCATATTTTCAAGTCTTACTAGACAATCTGACTTCTACTCATTTCTGTTTGGATCCAATATTTCATTTTATCTTCACAAGGCTAATTTAACATGTGTTTGTTGGGGTTGATTAATGTTATTTGTACAATGCTGTCACTGTGTAACATCCATATGAATTTTGGTGTATCTCACATTGTATTCAATCAGTTGTGTTTACACTTAGAAATACTATAGTAACTAGATGCCATGTGAATTTTTCCCATTAACAGTGAGTCAGTGGCTGAAATGTGATTATGGAAATATGATCTTAAGTAGTTTATTATTGATAAAGTGAAAATTGATATATATTTTTAATTTAAGCAATTATGAAATGTTAACAATGTAACTTGGAAATGAACGTTCTCATATATATTCTCATATATTATTACGTGAGAGATAAATACATATAAAATGTCCATTCTGAACATAGTTATTTTCTTAGTTTCCTAGGGCTAGCCTAACAGAGGAAAATAAATTGGCTTTCTTAATAACCTGGAAATATATTGGGTAACTTAGTTCATTTCTAAAACTCCATATCAAATTTTGGCAGAACCAAGCATTCATTAAAATCCATAAAATTTTGCTGTGGCAGTTTATGACACAACTCAATCTCTGCTTCTGATATATATGCTTGTACTTTTATATACTTCTTTGAATCTAAATATTTGCTTCTTATAAGGATGGCAGTTAAATTTCCCACCTTTTCAAATTGGGCCCCATTATTACAAATGATATCTTCAAAGATGATGGTTCTAAAAATTATTGTATCTGTGAAGATATCCCACTGAGGGACAAAATGTAATTGATCTCAGGTATCAAGATTAGAATCATGTGTTTGTTACCACTCAGTAGTTACAATTAGTGAATTATTCCTCAATAAATAGTGAAGTTATTTTTATAAAAGGCACAGCAAACTGAATGTCCACAGATTTCTGAATAATAGTAGAAATGGACCAACAAGGACAGGTGAGGAGTTTGGTGAATGGTTGGAAGCTTCTTTTGGGTGAAAAATAGTGTTCTTCAAACCATCATCTGGTTTTTCCATGGGTACATATAGGCCCATTCTTGCAAGATATAAATGTCTTATACTGGAAATTTATATTTGAATTTGACAACTTCTGATTTTAAATATTGATTCAATGTATTTCAAAAAATTGAAAGGACTTACTAAGTCTTTGAAAATTTGAAATCATCCTTTGAAAGAGAAATTTGGATGGGCCCTCTGATTTGCCAAATAGTTAAAATATAATAACCTCAGAGAAGGAGACAATTCGTCTTGACTTGAATATGTGCCCAATCCTAGATCAGTAATTGTGGCTACTCAGGTGGAGTAAATGTTATGCTAATCCAGGAAAACTTGTTTATGTATGTCACTATTGGTTAGGATTTGTTACTGACAGTCTTGCCAAAAAGCAAATGTTGGAAAGGAGACATTTTCTGAATAAGCTGAGGTATACATAGTAGATATAAAGCAAAATGGGTCATATGTTCAAATGTACCCAATTAGTCCATTTCATTACATGTGAGTAGAAGATCTGGATATTCTGTAGGGTAGGTTTGGGATTTGTCTATGCAGTGACAGAAAGAAGTGTTGGGATTATATAATCCATATCAGTTAATGGAATTGTGAGCCATTGCTACTAGAATTTTGTTACAATTTAAAAATATTAGCTATCTGATGATTATGAGGAAAGTATAACTATATAAGCTGAAGATATAGTCATTGGAGGCAAGGAAATAATTTTGGTAGCTGCACATTTTTACACATATTTCCATTTATTTCAGTCCATATTTATTAAACATGTTCTGATTTCATAGTCATGCATTGAAAAATCCTTGTCCCAGAAAATTTCCACAGGGCCAATTATCATACAATTAATAAGCAACAGGATATGTTGGTCAAAACAGCAGCAAAGATAAACAATACCAAATATTAGGAAAATATTTTTAAAAAAACATAAAATGAAACCGCACATCTGAATACCATTTCTTTGCTTCTTATTTCTGTTGTGATCCAGTTCCTTCCAATCAATTAATCTTTAGAAAATTAAAGACTGTGTATTGATTATTAAATATATGATGATTATTAAAATTAAGTTGATGGAATTGTAGTCTGAATGAAGGTGGAACTAGGAGTTAAATTTAAAAGGAAAGGAATGCCCAATGCAAAGAAAAAAATAGAAATATAAAATGAAATTTGTGGTGTTATTAGACAAATATATAACCAAACTTGAGAAATGAATGTTCCATAAATTCATATATATAACATGTGATAATATTAAATTAATAACATGATATATTAAATTATCAAAGAGATAATAGATTGGTTGCTTTTTCAATAATTAAAAATGAAAATATATCAGTCAAATGTATATGAAAACATGAACAGAAATAATATAGGAATAAAATTCATGAAAATTCACAAGATACATATGCATATTCAATGTTATATAACTATACAAATATTTATTACAATAATAGTCAAGTCCCATTTTCAGTTACAAAACTAATTTAAAAGATTATGATAGAGTAGAAAGACTTCCCCAGGTAGAAAATTGAATATTTTATTAACTATTGTGTAGGTCTCTATTAAAAAACACACTTATGGCAACCAGAAGCTGAAGTATCTAGCTATATGAGTTTTGAGATGTTCAAAAGACCCTGTCTGTCAGGACAGCTGTCCATATCCTATCTCTAACTTCTTATCAGTGTAATGTTAATTGACAGGTACAACGGAATGCATATACTTGCCTAGGTTCTCATGTAAAATTCTTCAGATGCACTTTCAGAGATGCCTCAGAGTAAGACAGCATAACAGACAAGGAAAGTTGGTTGTTTCCACTTTATATAATATTTTTCTAATAAAAAACACAACTTTGAAGTAAAGGGTCTGGCTAATATTAAACTCAACAGGGCTATGCATTTTTCTATAGAAAATCTATGCCTATTCTAAGGTGCTTGCTAGGTTACAAGTAAAACTTGTTTTTTGTTTTTGATAATGTATTTTTGCATAAAATGTTTTTTAAACAAATCACTTTTATTGATACATATTAATAAAGCATGCAATACATCCAAAAACAAATATACAGTTTTCATATAACCATCCCCTCCTTTACGCACTTATCTTTGTTGTTGTACCTTTGTTACAATTGATGCAAATATGTTAAACTATTTCTAACTATAATCCATATTTTACTTTAGGTGCATATTCCCTAATATACCAACTCCCTATCAACACCTTCTACAAGAGACGAATCTTTTTTATAGGTCTTGAGAGAACATATTTATATTTGTATTATTAGTCACAAACCTCAGCTACCACATGGTTTGCTGTGTTAATAATCCCACATTTTATCCTCTAGTTCTTCTTCTAGTAACATATACAAGCCAAACTGTCCCTTTTCAACGAAGTTCACTGAGAAATTTCATCACTGTTAAGTACACTCACACTGTTGCACACACTCACCACTGTTCATTTCCAAACCATTACATCAACATAATTCTATACTGCATCGATTAAATATCAGTTCCCTGTTCTCTACTCCTATTTTATTTCCCAGTAAACAATCTTCTAGATTCTACCACTATAAGTTTTCTTTTAATATTTAGTTCCTATCAATGGAATTATAACATATTTGTCCTTTTGTGTCTGGCTTATTTCAATTAACATGAAGTCTTAAGGTTAAACTATCCACCTGGGGGTCTTGCTATTTTCTCAAAGAAGATGATGACAAAAAGCTCTGGATTTTTTAAGCCTTGCCTAATTAAACAAAACAAAACAAACAGGGGGGGAAAAGCCCTTGTTCTTAAGGCTTATATTTAATAACCTTATTCCTGTAATAATGAAATTAAGCCTAAGTATAATTAATGCCTAAGAGTTGCCTCCTTGTTACTCAAATGTGGCCTCTCTCCAAGCTAAACACTGCAAATACACTCACTACCTTCCCTCAGATAGGGGACATGAAGCTCCCTGGCACAAAGGGATTGACATATGTTAATTAGTGATGCATTTGGAGGAAGAAATTGATGAAAATATAGTTTTATAGCTAAGGTATTTTAAAGTGAGTTATGTGGTCATTCATAACACTTATGCAGATCTCAGCCAGACTTCACAATCTGCCACAGTAAAGAAAGACTCAAACAAAAGTGTTCCTGAGGGTCCTAGTGAAGTCCAGATAACATAGGCAAGCCACAGGTTCTTATGAAACCAACACCCCATTAATGAGTCCTATCTGGGAATATGGGTAAATCTATTTCCCCAATGTAATTTAGGTATACTCATTTATAAATTCCCTACTGATGTTACTTCTACTCCTTTTATATGAACCTATAATTTGCAATTTACCTGTTAAGTATAGATCCCAGAGACTAAATGGCTTTGGATTTTTCACATGCTTGTTGAGCCATGAAACCTAGCCGATATGTGGTCAACTCCCACTCTCCAATTCTTCAGGCCTGCCCTGGATAACCAACAAAATGATTAGCATAAGCTGACTAACCCCTAAAACAAGGAATATTTTCCAGTGCAAGGAAAACAATTCAATTCCTTTGTCCCAAGATATCTATGACCCTTCTCAGCTTGAAGCACTCAGAGCAGACATCATACTAAACCCCTTGAGACTGAGGAATGAACAAAAATGGGTGGATTGTAACAATGGACTAAGGAAGATCTTTTGTTATTGTAGTACTAATTGAGTTGCTTGTGACATTGATACAAATAAATTTTAAAATGAAAAAAAAAAAACAACTCTCAGGGCCAGTAAAAAAATGATGAGTATAAAACTATATGCCTTAAATTTTGTTGTAAACAGGGTTGGAACAGAGTTTTATGTAAACATATGTATTATATGCATAAACTAATTTTGTTAGGTCTTAAGCATACATAACTCACAAAATTTAACAGTGAAATATATAAAAAAAAATGACATTCTTGGACCCATTGTTTTAATTTTTGAATATTTATGAGTAATAAAATCCATAGAAATGGGAATGCCATTCTTATATACATATATGTTAATGTATATATCTACATATACATCTGTGTGACTATGTCCATGTATTTGAACATAAAAGGATATATGAATATATATATGAAAATTAATACATTTATATATATATATATTTGCAAAAACATTGGAAAGGCCTAAATAATGAATGAAATAATATTTTAATACATTAATATATTTAATAAGCTAATTCACTGTAATTAATTATGTAAATATTATTAAATAATAGAAGAATATATGTGCTTCTAATTATTAAAGAGCATAATACCACTAGTAAAATAAAGTGATTAGAATAGAAAAAAAATGTATGTTTGTGGACCACATTAGATAATATATTCAGAATTAAATGCTACCTTAATAATAACAAAATTTAAGTTGGGAGCACATAGTAATTCTAAAGTTAAAATACTATAATTATGCTATTTAGACAAAACAAGTATAAAATTCAGCATAGAGTCAATAATGCCTTTGCTGGGCAATTTTCCTCTTTTCTAGTATGGAAGACATTTATGCTCCCTATTGTTTGCTAGCACCTACAAATGGGGTGTTTTCTGAAATAGAATATTCTGCTTAATAGTCCTGGGAACTTCAAACAAGCCTCAGCAGGAAGGGGAAATTTTAACAATTACCATTTTACCAAGAGCAGGTTAAAGGAAGTTTTCCAAAAGCTGCATCCAGAAAAGTAGAAGTTTGATTGTGAATTGCACATATCTCTGATATAGGTATCTTTTTCTGCATATTATGTCCATCTTCTCAGGTCTTATTATCCATTGATATAAATATTTTAAGAAAGTTTACCTTCCCAGCACTTTCATGAGGGCTTCAGACATATTTTGGTTTTGAAGATTATAGATGAGGGAGTTGAGTATAGGAGTGATGATAGTGTAAAAGGCAGACACTATTTCTGTTTTGGAAAATAGGGACTTGATGATGGCTGTCCCATAGAAGAGGGGCACCAACATCATATGTGAAAAACAGGTTGCCAAGGCCTTTCACATACCTAGGTCTC
>JAQZBX010074938.1:0-16271 GCA_029593785.1 Cabassous unicinctus
CAATTACAATAACAAAGACTCATAAGTCTAGTCATTATTAAAAGAACCCAACAGTGGGCCATCCTCTTTTGCTAGACACTGCCTCTGCACTCAAGGGACTGTTGCTGCTCCCTTGGAAAATTTGGCAGAACTCTCCAGATTGGGAATTTAGTATTCCCTCATTTATTGAGTAATTGTTTACCCACCATGACCATGCCCCATCCCTCAATCATTTGGACAATTTTATATATCTTTCATATATATTCAGATGAACTTACTCCCATGAATCCCCCATCCCAGACACCCCCCACCAATGATCCTCTGCAGCCCTCATTGTAACCCTACTGTGATCTCAACCTCCTTGAAGATGAAGCCCGTATACTAACCAAATACAATTAGTAGGAAGATAAAATAATAATGATAAGCTTAAATGAAAGAGATAAAATACAAGGAAACTCAGAAAAAAGAATAAAAAATAAAATATAATAAATGGATTGGGGCATTCAAAAAAAGAAAATGGGAAACAACAAAAGAATTTTTAAATTATAGTTTTGATTTTTTTATTTTTTTTCCTTTTATCACTGCATTATCTGATGTCCGTGTGTACCATGACACCTACCCCCTCTCCTTCCCCAGTGTCTCCCAAATTTTCATTTAGTTATTAAAGAAGTTTTAAGTCATAGCAGTGTCACACATGGAATACTTAAGATTCCCATATACCCAACCTCCCTCCCCCTTCCCCACCCCAAATTTAAACCTTTTTTGTGTGTGGATGGTTATATTGTTATAACTCTTATACAAATAATGAAACATAGCTACTAAACATTGTCAGTGGTTTACAGTATAGTTGACAATTTAGATTGTACAGTTTAATAATTTTTGATGTTATTTACTGTGTCCTGTGTCCATTACTGTAAGGTAATGAAAAACATTTCCCATGACCACTAAATACCCTATTTGGTCTTTTCTGTTCCTTCTTCCCTTTCCCCCTGGGGCATATGACACTCCGCTGTCTTGACTCATGGGACAACAAGATTCATGGTTACATGCCCTGGGTATTCTAACCTCCCCTTCCTAATCTACCCACCAGTTAACCCTGCATCACCAAACCCAGTAATATCACTACCCACCTGTCCTATCCTTCAGTATGCAACTATACTCTATCACTTTACAATAGATTATGTCCATATGGGTGATGGTTCACAACCTACTCTTCTCTCTCTCTCCCTTTTTAACATATCTTTCAGACAGTGGCTCTTAGAGACTGCTCACTATCCTCAATTCAAATCAGTGAGTTCATATACTGTTCATTCTTCAATGCCTGTATGCATTAGCTTTTATGCATATGGATGAACACACACAGCTAGTTATATAATTTTATGGTTAGTATGTTCAGGAAATCATGCTTGCACATACATTGCATAATCAAAAAGTCAACGGATAACTGTACCTCTGGATGGGAAATTTACTATGCTAATTAAGCAAATTCATGTGAGGACAGCAAAGGGCTTCTGCACAGTCCCACCAACCAGTTGAAACTAATTTCCATACTTCATTGCTTCAACAGGATGTTCTTGACCACCAAAAGCAGAATTTGGCACCGAGTGGGTTGCATCTCAGTACCTTGTCATTTACATACAACTCTTTCCTTTGTATCCTAGCAACAGGGAGAGAAACAAGTTACTTTCAGGTATTCTGTCATCCTACATCCATCAACTCCCTCCTAGTTTTGGTGATATTCTTATCGCAGGGGACAGCGATGAAGCTCAGATCTTCTGTAACTACTTCTTTCTAACACTATATGCATTCATCTCTTAGGAAACTATTATAAGAGGGTGGTCTGAGGAGGAAAAGTTGGTCTGTTAAAATTTGCAATTGCTTTTGAATAAAGTGTTACATGCATGATATGAGTACAGGTGTAACTGCCAAAAAAATTAAGATAATAATTAATGAATGGGAGAAACAACTTGGTGAAGCTGGATGGGTTTCAAAGGAGATCTTATTTCCCCATGATATGAGGTTATTGGCTTAATGCTCTCAGTGCTTTGAAGAGATTGCTGGCTAAGTATAAGGATGCGGCTGCATCTCCAGTGAACGCTGTGATTCTTAAAACATTAAACAAAGGGATTAATTGTCTGTCTTTAATTATTTGTGATGTTACATGTTTTGGCATGTGCTTTTACAAAAGACTTTGAATTTTGTTTAAGTAGGCTCTTCAGGCCACCAGTTTCAAGGTGTAGATTAAATGAAGCATTCCACAGTACAGCTAGTCCAGACACTACTTGATATTGATTATGCAAATTTACACAGTACCAACACTTAGTTTTATTGTAGAGGCTTTGGATGATTTGTAAAACTGGTGTGAGGGATTATTAATATCTTCCCTCAGGGCTAGATATTTGTAGATTCTGTAAGAGAATAAATAGAATCAGTATCTGGTGGAGATTTTTCTTTCTGAATAGGAAATATATTAATAGGTTCCCAACTGGCTCCTCTTTATATTTTACTTCATGCTCAGGTGTGGTTTATTGTTTAGGATCTCCTTTATCTGCTGGATCTGATAAATAGTAAAGTTTTGTCCTGGTAAAATGGATCCAGAACTTGATTTTCTGCAACTTAAGAGAAGAATGAGAGGTTAATAGTACTGTGTAATTTCCCTCCCATTTTAGGTTTGAGCTAATCTTCAGGGACTTTGTATCTCCAAACTTTTAAAAGAACCTAATCCCCTGACTGAGAAGGGGTGGAGAGACTGGTCAGTTGGGTATTTTAGGTGCATATTTGCATGCTCATGCATGGTGATGAGGAGCTCTCCTAACTGCAAACCTCACTTATGGAGGGTTTCCTCTAAGGTTATTGGGAAATTGGGTTTTTCCCTCAGGTTGCTTAGAAAGGGCCTTCCATACATAAGCTTGAAAGGACTAAACTCAAGTTCTCTTCTAGGGACCACACTAACCCAAAGGAGACCTAGGTTAAGTGTTTCTGTTCATTTTAACTGTGTTTCCTGAAAAATTTTTTTGAAGTTTTCTTTTAAGTATAGTTCATCATTTCCACATTTCCTGATGACTCAGGTCTCCAGGCTGCATGCAATTTCCACTTAATTCTGAGGCATTTGTTGACACCCTTCACTCCTGAAATAAAAGCAGGTTCATAATCTGAGTGAGTTGTTTGGGGCAGTACAAACCTCAGAAGCAGGAACTTAGTTACCATGGAATACTGTTTTTTGTGGTAGGGAAATCCTTCCTCATCCTGAAAAGGTGTTTACAATTACTAAAAGATAATTAAATTTTCTTTTAGTTTTATATTTAATGTTTTGGGTGACTCCTATTTCCCATGGGTTTAAAATTCCCAACCAGCAAGCCTGCATAGGCCAGTTCCACAGCCAAGTGACCTCATTTTCCCAATTTGTATGGTTTGAGGCATAGGCAACAGCAGATTATTATTACTTCCCCTTTTTGGCTGTAGGGCTACTGGCCCTTTAATTCATATTCTCAATGTTTTCATCTGTCTTGCTGTTAGCATTTCAATTGGATAAGGGACTGTAACCTGAGGTGCTGAATTTAAACAGATTATGGTTTGTGACAGTTTCTTAGCTGAATTGTTGTAAAGATCCCTTATCACTTTTTATTTGCTTCATTCAAAGGCTATTCATCCTCTCTATAAGACCTGCACTAGTGCAGTTATAAAACAGATGGATAGTTTAAATAATAGTCTGATTCATAGCCTGAGACTGCATGAGGTGACTGTTAAATGGAGTTTCTTGGTTACTGTTAATTTGGGCTGGCACCCCATATAGGGCACTTACTATTTTTGGTAGTGTATAGCAGCTTGTTGGTTACAAGAGTTCCAAGGCAGTACCCATGGCAATGAAAGCATACCTTGCCTCTTCCAAGAGCAGAAGGGGGCTGATGTAATCCACTTGCCATCATGCTACTGGGGTCTGTATTTGGTGAATATGTTCCATTCAGTGAGGTAATTCTTGCAGTCATTGGTGTGAGCATGATGGACACTCATGGGTGATGTACACAAGATGCTGGTGAGTAACAGGTACCTGGAAATGCTGCCACAGGGTATGGTAGCCATGATGTTTGCCTGTCCTGTGGACTTATTCTGCTGCTTCTTGAATTTAAATGGCATAGTTTCAGATCTTTGTGAGGGTGTCTGTCTCAATATTCCTGAGAGGGGTGTTAGACATGATAGAAAGCTACCTATTTTTACTGGCAGGTGTCTCAATGTCTTTCCACAGATCTCTCCTCCACAGAGGGCAGCCCATGACAGTTAATTGTTCCTGTCTTGTCTCTAATATCTGCAATTCACCCCTGGATAGGGATAGCAGTTTTCAGAGTGACTGAACACTATTGGGTTAAGCCCTCTACTTGCAACAGGATGTGGTATGTTGTACACAGTGGCTTTCTCAGGAGGCTACATCATAATTTGGCCCCCTTCCACAATTGGGACCAAAATCCAAGAGTTATTTGCTAAGAATGTTGCCTTTGCCACAAACCCCACCTAAATTTAATATTAGTGCTGGCTATATCCAATTCACAGGGCATGTTAGGGTCAACCCTCTTTATTGATCGAGTCTCTGCTATTACTTTCTTTTTACTTTTTTAAAAAAGCAGCTTGCTTGGGGTTCTCCATCCCCATGTACAACCTTTTCTGGTTAACACACACATATTTGAGCTAAATGAGGAATGAAGGGTTTCCAGTAACTCCAACAACCCCCAAAATGTTATTGTTTTGGAGTTTCAGGACATGATAAGATTAAAGTACAAAAAGCTATTTTGATAAAACAGTCTCTCTGATTTGTATACTAACATAAGTGCTTATTTAATTTTTGGCCATTTGAATAAAGCTCTTTTAAGAATTTGTATTTGTTAATTTAATATTACCATCTGGAGGTATGATAATAAACACTGAACAAACACAAAAGAATTAAGATAAAACTGCAGAAACATAAAATTTACTAACTTGACTCATAATTTGTACTCCTTTGGTATGGTTGTTTCCAAGCTTTCCATCATTTCACATTTTTTATTTTTTTTACTGCTTTTAAGATATTTGACTGGGTCTGAAGGGGACCCACACATCATTAACTCACAACTTTTTAATTTCTTTATCTTTCCACAACTCAAAGAAGATTTCAACATATGGGAATTTTTGCCCATTTTTTGCTGTTTATAAAACAAGTTTATTGCAAAATAGTGTTAAAATACAAAAACCCATATTCTGGTTAAATTTATCTGTCATTTATTCTATACCTAGGTTAAGCTTCATTATCTAAAATAATTAATTTATGCTTCTGTAAACCAGATCTCCCTAATTTAGACCAATTTTTCACGATACATCCTACTGGTGAGCACTCATTCACCATGGCAGAAGAAATAAAGAAAGAAAGAGAGAAGAGCCAAAGCAAAGGCACCAAAGGCAGCAGGTTTCTCCTTTAAGGGAGTGAGGGAGAGGGACTCAAACCCACAAAACCTCTCCCACTACCACCAAACATCTGCTACCTTAGCAAAGATAAACTGAATGCTACCTCACAGTTAGCCGAATCCAAACAGCATGGCATCTTGCTTGTTGTGGCATCTGCTTGTTGTACTGCATGCTCATTTCCTTTAGGAGGCACTGTGAACCAAACCCTGGACCTCCCATGTGGGAAGCAGGAGCCCAATTGCTTCAGCCACATCTTTTCCCCTGTGATTTACTTTCTGTGCCATTGCCCACACTTGGGTTTATTACTGTCATGTTCCTAGACTCCCAGAATAAGGGTGACATGTGTTTGTCTCCATCCCTGTCCTGTTGGTTTTCTTGCTCCATGCAGGCAAAAATACATTTCAGCAGGGTGTCAGTGGTTAGCTTCCCCAGGAGAAATCTGAGTCCAAATAGATGTGCTAAAATATACACATGAAAGTCCCTGTCTTTTGCCCATATCTGTCTTTTCACAAATGTATTTAACTTTTAGAAAAATATTTCAATGATTTCATTGTAAGCAATGCTGAGACTAATCTGTTTTGAGTAAGTCTAACTTTGGACCTGAAAACAGCCTTCATTCAGTGGAGCTTCCTCTATAGGAACCCAAATTCCCCTTGGGAGTCATTTACTCCATTGAAATACTTTGTGGGTCAGCAGGTGTCCAGCAGCCTGGGTATAATTTCCCTATTCTTCCTAGGATCCACCTCCTACCTCTCTGCTCCTATCCACCACACATTTTGAGTTCATATGGCTATTCCTTACATCTCATTTGTGCTCATGCAGCCAGAGGGGGCCCAGCACCTCAGTCAGTGAATTATCCATCACGGAGCTGATACCACCCTGGGATGACTGAATTGATGAATCCTTACACCTCCACCATGCCATGGAGTGCTTTGTTGGCATACAAAGTGTTGGGCAAGACATCAATTACCACATATAAAGGAGGAATCTCCCACATGGAAAACCAAGGGTTCATGCAGATGCCAGGATCATCAAAAAAACACATCTTAGACACTGGATGGAACAATATTAACTCAGAAGGGACAAAGTAAAGTCAGCTTCACTAGTGGGATTTGATGCCCCATGACCAGTGTGTCTGATTTCACAGCTGATGCAGAGTGGTGGTCCATATACACCCCTCTCATGTAATGTAGGTAATGTACATAGCCCCCTCCCCATCACAAACAGGTGTAACAAGAGGGGTGGGCTAGCTGCTGTAAAATAATGCACATACTTGGCCAAACAATCTCCAGTGAATGTTTACACAATGATCTGGGCAAAAGGGGAAGGAATGTTCCAATAGGCCACTATCTGGTAGAGAATGTCCTTTATCTCTAGGCACCTCTGAGAAAGAATTGAGCCCATATTTATTATCTCATTGCAGTATCCAGACTAGCATAACTACTCATAATCACAGGGTTTGTTTGTGGGTCTCAGGGAAGGAAGAAAGGTCTCACTTAGAATGTCTCTTTCCATGTTATCTTTTACATTCCATATAATCTGAAACTGTAATAAATTCATTTTATTTCTGTTGAATGATGGTTTTTATTTGGATTAAAAATATAAAAATGAGAATTTTTGAGAGGTAAATTCTCTTAAAGATATGTAAATTATAACTATTATTTCCGGCTGATATTTTTTCCTATAACTTTCTTCAAATGAAGTTGAAATGAATTTTTATTATTTAGCCACTGTAAGAAATTTGATTAGAAATGCAAGGCCATGTAATCTGCAAGATTTTAAAGCTCATTCTGGTTGATGGCAGAATTCAGGTCCTTGTGATTGGTGGACTGAGACACACAATTTTTGCTGGATGCCAACACACACATTCAAAAATTGTTTTCCTAGTGTAAAGAAATCAAATTTTATGGGGCTGTATCATAAGAATATCAATATAATGGTCCCCACCCAACTTTATCGAACAATGAAAAATCTTGATAATATTATTTTGCTATTTTCTCTCAAAACACACACCATCCTTTAGGAATCATGAAGATTCATAAATATTCTATCAAATAGAATGCATATGAAATGAATAGTCTATTCAATTAGGCACCAAATATAAAATCTCTCTTTATTTCCTAATTTTACCATTTTTCTCCTTAATCATTCACAAGTTTCTCCCTGTCCATTGAGGAACTAAAAAGTATAATGAAAGAGAATGCGCATATGCTGAAACTCAGACTGCATATTTTGTATTGACAGCTTAGTTTAGGCAATTATTCAAATTAGATAGAAAATAGTTTGGTTTGTATTTAAAGGACACCAAAAATTATCCTAAATATCTTTCAATTTATCTTATATGGATATCCTGGGGTTTGCTCTTCCATTTGCTGTATTCTCCCTCCCAAACCAATCAGAACTGGCCAAAGTGACTTAGCATTCTCAGTTAAACAATTGGCCAATGTTATTAAAAAAAACAAGTGTTAAAAAAGACTGACCATTGATTGTTTTCCCCAACATAGTTCTCCAGAGGTGTACCAAGATCTTTTCTTGCTGTCTCTTCTTCCATTTGGGGTAGAAGTTGTTGTTGCAGAACACAATCCCACCTGCTGATAAGCAGTTTTAAGGGAAGTGATATACTATGTGCCAAAATTTATTATCAAACCATTTTAATAATTAAATATTTTTATTTTTTAAATGCATACTCTGATATTGTGATGTTTCACACCATATTTCTAATTTATGCCTATCTAAGCCATGAATTGGGAACTCAAACCAACTCTTTTAGTCAATTCTCTATTATATCACATACTCTAAGAAACTGGAGATTCCAACACACTGTTTGGGGTGGCAGGCACATATATTTTCACATTCTCACATTTCTAGTTTCCACAACTTCCTTAAGTTTCTGCTGGTCTCTCCATTTTCTCTTGGCAATACCACCATTCTTAATGAAGAAATCCTTTTCCTAAGACTAAGATGTGTGCAATTCTCCAAATAAGAATTTACTGAATGACTCAGTCATTTATCATGATATCCACTTTACCAATAAGGGAAATTTAGGGACCTGGTGATTTTATGAATGGATTAAACAAATGAAATTGGTAGAACAAAAATGTATATCAAGAAATATTGAAGACAACTTTTAAACTAATTTGTTTGTATATCCATGGATTTTTTCCTTGCTAAATTTCCTTTTTAATTTAAACATTTAAAATATTTTATTAGAGAAGTTGTGAGCTTACAAAACTTTCATGCATAATGTGCAGAATCCCCATACATCACCCCTCCACCAGCACCTTTCATTGTTGTGGAACACTTGTTACAGATTATGAAAGAACATCATCACATTATTACCACTAACTATGGTTCACACCGTACACTTGGTATTTTTTTTCATACACCCCTATTATTAACACTATTCATCAATATTGTACATTTGCTATAGTTCATGAGAGAATGCTCTCATAGTTGTAGTGTTATCTAAAGTTCATCTTCCACCACATGGTTCACTGTGTTGTACAGTCTTATGCCTTGTACATTCTATCCAAAGTGTACACTCAGTAGCTCTCACTTTCTTCACAGACTTGTGAAGTCATTGCCAAGTAAATTTTGAATGTTTTCCTTAGTCAAAAAAGAAAAAAATCCCATACCCCCTAATATTGGCCCTTAACATTGATACAGTACCTTTATTGACATTGATACAAGAATATCACAATATTGCTGCTAATTAAAGTAAAAAAATTTACATTAATTGTTTTTCTCATGCATCACTCTATTCTTAACACTTTGTAATAATGACATACAGTTGTTCTAGTTCATAGAAGAACATCATTGTATTTGTATTATTAACCACAATCCTTTTTCACCTACAGGTTCACTATGCTATTCAGTCCCAAGAATATTCTCTAGCTTGCTTTCAATTGACATTTACATCCCTAGACTACTCTTTTCAGCCACACTCCCATTTATAAACCAGTGTTAGTTAAACATACTGTAATGTGCCATGATCAACTCTATCTATTTCCACAGTTTTACAGTCAAACTAATTGAAAATTCTGTATATATTAAGCATCAGCACCCCTTCTCAGTTCTCATCCTGTCTCTAATCAACCTATTCTCCAGGTTTTAACACGATGTGTTTATTTATGTTATTTAGTTAATATTGTTCGACCATACAATAGGTATCCTTTTTCTCTCTGGCTTATTTCACTTTGCATAATGTCCTCAAGGTTCATCAATGTTATCATGTGTCCCAAATTCATTTCTTTTTACAGCAGCATAGTATTTCATCATATGTATATAGCACATTTTATTTATTCATTCATTGGTTTGTGGGTACTTATGTTGTTTCTATCTTTTGACAATTGTGAATAATGTAGCTATGGACATCAGTGTGCAAATGTCTGCTCATGTCCCTGTTTTCAATTCTCCCAAATATATTCCTAGTAGAGGGTTTGCTGGCTCTTATGGCAGTTCTATATTTTGCTTCCTGTATCATTCACAGGGCCTGCACAATTATATATTCCAAACAGCAGTGATGGAGTGTTCTTATTTATCTTCATCCTCTCCAGCAATTTTTTCTTCCTGGTTTTGGTTAATAAAGGCCTTTCTATGTGGCCTGAGATGATATCACATTGTAGTTTTGATTTGCATTTCCTAGTAGCTAGAGAAAGTGTTTTGTATATTTTTATCATTTTGAAATTATTGAGATCTGCTTTATGACCCAACATATAGTATACACTGGTGAAAAGACATTGAAAACTTGAGAAGAATGTATATCCTGCTGTCTTGGGATGCAAAGTTTTGTATATGTATATTACGTTTGGTTCATGTATCATTTTATTAGAGCTCTCTGTTTCTCTGTTGATACTCTGCTCAGATGAGCTATCCAATGTTGAGAGTCATGTATTGAAATCTCCAACTATTATTGTAGAGATGTCTATTTCTTCCTTCAGCTTTGCCAGTGTTTCCCTCATGTAATTTGGGGCACCCTGGTTAGGTTCATATACATTTATGATTATTATTTCTTCCTGGTGACCTGCTCTTTTTATTACTATATAATGACATTCCTTTTTTGTAGTAACAGCTTTGCTTCTAAAGTCTATTTCACCCAATAAAAGTGTAGCTACTCTAGCATTTGGTGGTGGTGGGGTTACTGTATGCATTGAAGACTTTTTCCAGCCTTTTACTTTCAAACTATTTGTTTACTTGGGTCTAATGTGAGTCTCTTGTAGACATCATATAGATGGCTTATACTTTCTTATCCATTCTACCAGTCTGTGTCTTTGGATTGGGGTGTTTAATCCATTAACATTCAAAGTTATTATTGTAAAGGCAGGTCTTAATCACCCATTTTGATCTTTAGGTTTTATTTTGACATCTTGTTTTCACTTCACTTTGTATAATTTAGTTACTTTGAGTCATATAATCTTCATTATTTCTAGACCCTCTTCCAAGTCTATCCCTCCAGGCTGTAGCACTCCTTATAGTACTTCCTGAAAAGCCAGTCTCTTTGTTATACACTCTCTCATTTTCTGTTTACCTATGCATATTCTAAACTAGCACTGATTTTAAAGACAATCTTGCTAGATATAAGATTCTGACTCACAGTTTTTCTCTTGCAGTATATTAAATATATCAAATCACTACTTTCTTTCCTTCATGGTTTCTAATAAGAAATAATACTTAATCTTATTGGGCATCCACTGTTTGTGATGAATATCTTCTCTTGCTCCTCTCAGGAGTCTCTATTTTTGGCATTTGTCATTCTGATTAATGTGTCTCAGAGGTCTATTTGGATTTATTAAGATGGGAGTATGTTGTTCTTTTGGATATGGATATCTATGTCCTTAAATAGGGTTGGGAAATTTTCTACCATTATTTCTTCAAATATGCTTTCTATCCCTTTTCCCTTCTCTTCTCCATCTGGGAAACCGATGATGCATGTTTGCTTGTCTCTTGCTGTGATTTCTTTCCCTGAGACCAGTTCAATTTTTTCATTCTTTTCTTTATCTGTTCTTTTGTATGTTCATTTTCAGAGACCCTGTCTTCAAGCTCATTGATCCTTTATTCTGTCTCTTTAATTCTGCTTTTATATAACCCCAGGGCATTTTTTATTTTATTTATTGTGACTTTCTCTCCCATAAGATTTGCTATATTTCTATGCATGCCTTCAAATTCGTTGTGTTCACCCAGTATCTTCTTAATGTTCTTAATTTCTTTAGCCATCTCATTGAATTTACTAGGGAGATTCACTTGAATATCTATGATTAGTTGTCTCAACTCCTTTATGTTATATGGAGACTTAGTTTGGTCCTTTGAGTTTGCCCTATCTTCTTGTTTCTTGGTGTGGATTGTAATTTTTGTTGGTGTCTCAGCATCTGATTTGCTAGATGGTTTTATTCTTGGCCTCTTTTCTCTCTTTAGTATAGGGTTATTTGATTGGATTTGTGTTACACCCTCTCTTTGGTACTTGGTTCAAATTAATTAGGAAATTTATAGTGGCTTGTTTGACTAATATGAATTTTTTTAGCTCTTTCATATGTTTCTTGCCCCTTGCTTGTTGCAGAATAGGGATCAAAGATGTGATTGTCAATGTAAGCCATGGAGGCTGAAGGTGGTCAAATTGTCCCAGGAATTGATAAAGATACTCTATCCCACCTTTCTCCCATGCCAGGGGTGGTGACAAAGCCACAGCCTTGTTCAGTAAAATGTGCAGGCCAAGAGTTTATGTAGTTGCTCAGACTGATGAAGCTTCACACCAATTCCTTCTCTGCCTCAGGCAGGGATGGAGCTGTAGATGTGTGCAGAAAACTGAGCCATGCTAGTTAAACTGACTGCAGTTGCCCAGGTAGACTGATGAAGCACTGTGCCCATTCTTCTCTTCCAGGGTGGGAATGGATCCTCAAGTGTGCCCAGCAATCTAGTTCATGTGGGCCAAATGCAGCTGCAGTTGCCCAGTGAAGGTGAGGGAGCACTGTCCCACATCCTGCCATCAGGTGTGAGGATGGAGACAGAGGCATGTCCAACAGTCTAGTCCATGCAGGTTGACAGTAGCTGCAGCTGCCAAGAGAGTTAAGGGATCACTGTCCCTTTTAACATGTCAGGAGTGAGGATGGAACTACAGGATTGCCCTACATTTTAGTCCATGTTGGCTGAAAATGTCTGCAGTTGCCCAAAGAGGTTGAGGAGACACCAGCCCCTCCTACCTTATTGAGGGTGGAGATATATCCACAGGGTTTTCCATGATTCTAGTCCATGTGGGCCAAAAGTGCCTGCAGTTGCCCAGAGAGGGGGAGGGTGCAATACCCTTCCTCTTGTACTGTCAGGGTCAGGGATGGTGCCAGTGATGTGTCTAACCTGATCCATGCAAGTCAAATGTACCTGCAGTTGCCATGAGGTTGGGGAAATCCCTGCCCCTTCCTGTCCTATTGGGCACAGGGATAGAGCCTCAGTTATGTCCAATAATCTAGTTCATGCAGGCCAAAAGTGGCTACAGTTGCCCTGAGAAGGATAAGGAGCTCTATCCCTCCTCCTCCTCTGTCAGAGGTGGGGATGGAGCCACAGATGTGTCTAATAATCTAGTTCATGCATGCTGAAAGTGCCTGCAGTTGCCCAGAGAGGTTGGTGTAGGACCACCAAATTCTTCCCTGCTGGAAGTGGGTCTGGAGCCTATGCTTCAGCTGCAATCTGGCCTAGGTGGAAAGAAGCCAGGCCCTACCTTCACTTTGATTTCCAATCAGCCCTGCTTCTCCTCATGCCAGGAATGGAGATAAAATGGAGGCTACCAGCCTCTTTCTGACTTGTAGTTTCAAACTTTAGCTGTTTTTAGGATTGAACTTTAGCCAAATGAATTTACTAATCAGGAGCTGAAATCGGGGCCCAATAATCTCTTCTTCCCCTGTTTGTGGCAAATCAAGATTTGAACTCCAGTCAGGGAATAGCTTCCAAGGCAGCTTGCACTGCCAACAGGGGCTGGGCACCAGCCTCCACAGTATAGAGTGCTCTACTCCCAAATCTTCACTTCAGCTGGGCAGTCTTTTCCTTCCATTCTTCCAAGGATTTTGCAGGATGCTTTTTTGGTCTCTGGTGTCTCCCAGTGATTTAGATACCTCTGGTTGTTTATTAACTGCACTGTGAAATGAACTGACTCTTGGAGGTCCTTACTCTGCTGCTATTATGCCACCTTTATTACCCCTGGTTTTAATAAGTCCAGGATCACTATTAAAATTCAAATATATATTTTTACCATACAGTTTTAAAATTCTATGAGAAGAAAATGATTGAAAACTTTGAGAAATGTACAATCAAATTTATCTGTTCATCTAATTTTTAACCTTTATGTTACTTCCTCCTTTCTCCTCCAAATCATGAGAATCTTTTAAAAAATTTACTCTAACTACTTAGAATAAAAGGGAGTCTTTATAATCAAAAGCTCAGTTGTATAAACCTGTTGTTATATTAGAACACTCTTCTGAATGAGGATATTATTCATTATCTGAAAAAGGCAAAAATGTACTGCTTAGACCTAGGGTGAAGCTATCTTGGGAATCTAAAGAAATAATGAAAAGAAACTAAAGCCAGGTCAGTAGTTAGAATGAAAAAAAATGTGTGTGTGTGTGTGTGTGTGTGTGTGTGTGTGTGTGTGTGTGTATAAAGATATCTAGAATTTTTTTTGCCAATTTTGTTATGTATGCATCTTCTAGTATTAAATCAAGGTAGGGTGATTTAAGATATAAAGTATGAAGAGTAAAGATCATATGCTTCATTTTTTTTGCAGTTTCCATGCTGACATGAATCCATGGTTTGGATAATGAAAACACATGGCCAAAGTGAGAAAATCCATTGAGAATCAGATAACATTCTCCAGAGAGCAACCAACATAGAGGATAATGTGGAAGTTGGGGGTTCATGGCTTAGGCTTGCCTCCAATCACAGATTTTCTGGTGCTATCAGTTCTACATATTGAATTTCAGTAGATTAAAGAGCACAGTTCTTGTTCTCTTTTATCCAAATAGGGCATTTAAAGGCAATGATCTCATCTTTTTTCTTTCTTGTCATGTGAAGAAACAAATGCACAGAGAATTTCTGTAATTATCCCCACATCCAAGCAATAAAAAGGCAGAACAGGGCTAGAGTTTGATCTTCTTACACTGATCTACTTATCTTAGAAAGTTATATATGCCTTTTTCTGTTTGTGGATACAGTTACCAGGGGGGGAAATGACACACGGGAAAAAATTCACTTTAAACTATGACTGAATGTAATTGGGTACAGTAACTAAGGTTCTTCATGCCAAAAAGTGTTAAGAAGCTAGGTGGGACATTTGGCTCAGTGAAAACAGAGAAATTAAATAATATACATTATTAGACTTATCAGTTTGCTCCTGATTTTTGCAGACTGTGATTTGATAGTAAGAATAAATGAGGAATTCTGTATAGTGCTGTGGTTTTATAGATAGTGTACTGTATCTACACAGACATCTTCTCTAGAATTCCACTTCCATAATTGCTGAACACAATACACTCTCTGCAAGCAAACTTGTAGAAAAAATATCTTGTCAAAATTCAATTTCCTCAATAAAGCAATCTTCCAAATTCAAAAGCATCCCTGACTTACAAGTTATTTTTACCAATCATAAAGTGAATTTGAAGGCATTTAATGTATGTATGGGATGTTTTTTAACACCTTAATGATAGCTGGAAATATTAATTGACTAGTTTCCATTTTGTTTATTGGAACAAATAAGATTATTTGTTGACTGTCAGTTGGTTTATTGTTCTAATGAACACAATATTTATCTAGAAGTATATACTTTGTCATTGGTATCCCAAATTGAATTACATACTAATGTAGGAAATAAGTTGAAAATTATAATAGGAACCCATCTAAACAAAATCAAGCAAACATTGACCTCACAGTTGAAAGAATTGGATCATGAAATATATTCAGACAATACCTTGACATAACAGAAAGGAAATACTTTCCATTCTAGAGAAATTTCCATGAAAATATCCAGTAATTAATGAAATGATGAAACTTTGAGTGACCAGAAACACTGAGGGAGTCTTATAGGAAAGAACCAAGACAACATAGGATTCCAATAAACACAAGATACCATGGTGACAGAATCTTTCATTCTAAAGGGATGTTACAGATAAATGGTATTACTTGTAGGAACCTGTATTTAATTGAGTTCAAATATTCACTAATGAATATTTTACATTTGCTAGAAATAGTTAAACATACCATTCGTTCCAGTCATCAGAGCCAGTTTAGGAGAAATACACATGCTGCTTATTATGTCAACCTTCCCTTTTTAAGTACCTATGACCTGATGTTCTCTTTCTTCCCTGCTGTCTCAGAGAAAACTCTTTCATCCTTCAAGAATCACCAAATCCATCCTTTCAGTGAAGAAAATGTGATGAAGTAGTGCTAACAGTTTTTTAGAAAGAAGTACATGAATCATTTTATGTAAATGTAATTCATAAAATATGCAAAATGCTCTCTAGTAATAAAAAAATCTCTAGAATTTGTAGTATATGTTTCCTTCATTTAAATTAGATTTAAGAGAGAAGTGGCAAAAGGTCAAAACAAGAAAAACAAGCAAATGACTCAATTGTCAACTGCCAGGACAAGATGGACTTTTCAAGATCTCATTTGCTCTCTGGATTTTCCTTAAATACTGCTCTTGATGTTTTAGAAGACAAGGGAATTGCACCACAAAATGGAAAGAATGTGCCATGAAAATAAAAATCCCAGTAAACATGACATCCCATTCCCAGTTCTATGTGATAATCATTGGCAAATATTTTCTCAGGAAACCTATTGATATGTTCTAAGAAAATTTCATATATAAACTATATATATATATATAT